>JABFPT010000918.1:10824-22255 GCA_022817245.1 Nixonia krombeini | reverse complement strand
ATTCTTAAAAATGATTATCATTTACAGTTAAAATCTGCAGTTAAATCAACCGAATCATTACGTGCGGACGAAGTGTATATTGAGTATAAACTATAAGTGAATTAAGTGTATTTTAAGTTACATAAAATATATGCTCGACATATTCATATATATATATTGGCAAAATGAGTTAAGTTAATGAAATGTTCGATAAAGTGAACGGAACTACTTTTTTAACAGATATTTTCTGCACCTTTTCTCAGCACAATTTCTCTCAGTATGAATAAATGGCCACTTGCGTTCATTAAACATTTTATTAAAGAGATGAAGCGAAAAATAGCCGTTACTTTCAGATTCATGAAAATCAGCCCCGTAAACAGCAACGGTACGAAGAAAGCCCGCATTTTTCTTTGCAAGGCGATTAATGAAAAATGTAACACGGCTCACAGTTTCGCGGGGAATAAAAATGAATGTCACATTTTTCCACGAGGGCAGCAAAACAGATTTTCTCGAGGAAGCAACCACGATAAAAATTCTGCTCGCTGTTTACCAAAATTTACTTCCGTGTCTTTATCGCGTGCACGCGCGCGACCGTTTACGAGGTTGCAGCGAGAGTGTGCGTATTGCAACGTGTGCATGTGTCGAAACGTGTGTGAACTATGTCGCTATGTAGGCTATGCATATACTATTGTCTAAGAATCTACGAATCTCTGTCTAACTGTCTAAGTCTAAGTCACTAGCTATGTGGATTATGTCATTTGGTATGTACCTGGCTCAGGCTTCTAAAGCTACTTGTACTGGCGCTGCGAGCCTGCAAACACAAGTATAGTACGGGTCACCAATCACCACACACTTTAGATGGAAGATACAAAGTAGTATGAAAAGATATGTATAGCTATTTTGTTATAGAAGTAAAGAAACATTTAATAGCATAGAGAAAAGAGAGTGGACACATCGAGAGTATCGCATCCAGGTACTGCATAGCGTGGTTACGCGCACTGGGTAGCGCTGTGCCTCTTTTATCAGGACGGACATAACACCGACAGTATTTATATTGTTATCGGCCTCTGCGACATCTGCGGCTGGAAAGTTCCTGGACCACGTCCACTTGTGGACGATTAATTCCGCGAAATCGACTTAATGAAACGGGACTCTGTCTTTTTCCGGGCATGTATCGAACATCGCGTTTATGTCGTGTGCACAAGTGTGCTCTTTTTTTTCGAACTGTTTTATGAAACTGTTTGCCCCCATCGTGATCAACGAACTTTCAGCGCAGGGGTGGATTTTCTGACAGTATACGTTGCAAATATCTGCTGTATTGATACATTGTTGACTATTTTAAAGTTGTGCGATATCGAATCTGTTAACATACAGCACATGTATAGCACTACACATCGAACACGGAAAGTACATCGAACAGCATGAGCTCTCATTACCAGGTATATTATTTGCTGCAGTGGGGCGTTTTGTCTCCGATACTGATGTGCACGCGTGACAACAGTTGTGTTTCTTATGTTCGATTTCTCTTACATTCAAATTATCACGAGTTGTTCAAAAGTTTTAGAAATGTCTCATTTACTTGTTAACATACACAGAAACCGTTTTTCATTGGAAAATGCGACACGTAACATTGTAGTTTCCATAGCAAGAGTTTTAATAAATACAAGCAAAGAAATATAGAGTATATAAAAAGAACATTGTCTTTATTCATTTGAAGGAAAGACTGCTGTATATAACCCACTTAACTTTAATCTGTTCAAACTAAACATTGTACTTATTTATTTAGATTTATTCCATTAAAAGTCTTATTGACTCATGATTTTATGTTTATTAGAATGTGTACTCTGGTAATATACTTTAGAATTTATTATGTTGAATATTAAATGTACAATGATGAACTTTGTTAAGGTCAAGAAAGACTTTCTTTGGGTATTTCAGGTAAAACTTTAATTGACTTGCCTTCATTTTCTCGAAAACGATGTTTATTCAATGAAATACTACGCGTAACAATTCAGCTAACTGTCTATTGAATTATCATCAAAATTGACACGGTCGAATGACACGAGCAACGCAACATCGACGAGTTACGAATATAATGAAATGCAAGGTCGCTATTTCCAATTGCCGGTTCTCTGTTATGTTTTCGACATACTTGCGGGGTAATTAAATTACCAGAAGTAAAGTTGCGTGAGTAATGGCAATAATTATTGGCTATGGAAGTTGAGGTTGATTTGACAAATGATCAAATTCCTCGTCCTAATAACAGTTAACAGTTGTATTTATGTACAGTCTGTCTTTCTTAACAGTAATTAGAAAAGGTGGTATTAATTACTCAATTATCAAAGTGTCGAATTGGTCAGATAAAAAAAAATTGTGGTAAGTGTACATTTCAGGAAATTTTCAAAGCTGCTTGATTCATTTTTCACTTTCAAGTACCATTTTTCCTTTAATATAGCATACCTTGGTTTACACCGGCCATTTGCAACAATTTACGTAATCCGGTTTTATCAAGCTATAAATGTCCCTTTGAGAATATTCTCTACAGAATTCAATGGAATGACCTTAATCAATAAATTTGCATCTTTCAATGTGAATCTACTAATCGAATCAAGCGTCCTTAACGGAATCTTTGCAAATCCCTGTATCGAGTTTGCGTAGAGAATCGTGTCGTCCCTGTAACCGTCCGTACCTTTCAATGCGATAATAACTGTCATAGCACTAGCGGAAAATTACCTTGCTCCTGTTTCGTGGTGCAAAATCCTCTTTGCTCGCCTTACGCCTTTTGTCCTTGAGGATCATTCTCGCAGCGGCGAACGCCATGTTGCCACGAGTCTTGTCGCACTTTTCGACGTTCCCGTGTCACTGTTGCTCTATTTACAAGCAATATTATTGCTTCCCGGTGTGTGTGTGTGTGTGTGTGTGTCCACGCGAATACGCGCGGAGATCTAACTCTTTTGACGGCGGCTCTCTAAACTCTATTATCACTTGTTACACGACAGTCGTAGCCGAGGGCCGACGACGATTTGAACGGATTTGAACACTATCGATTACGCTCGCTGCCGTACAGACGAATTGACTAAGCCTCGCGAGGAAATTGACGGGACACTGGCGTAGCTTCTTGTCGCGTTGCGTGTTGTATGAACGGTTGTCGTTGCAGTACCGGCCGACGGACACATCTGTCAACGAGAGCCGGCCACTACGCATACTTCGCCGATTTACGTTACACCACCAGCGACGCAACGCTCGATTGCATCTCCGTGTTCTGACGCCTGTCGTGTAGAGGGCTGCGGCCGAACATCTGCAAGACAAAGGGGTCAGCGTGCCTTATCCCAACTGTGCATGGACTTCCCAAAATACGTGCCCGGCCGTTTGGGAACACCAGGCGATAATGAAACGTCGAGACGCGGTTTCGGGGACGGTGACCCATTTCGCGGACGACATTCCCTCGACCTTAGCACAGATGTGGGCTGAATAATTCTCAGTTACAATTCGCATGAGGGATGTCGCGAGTTGACGATGTTTGACGAGAAGATGCGACTATTTTTTAAACGCGGCGGAACGCTCTCCAGCTGCCAGGACTCGAAAATGCTCGGGCGGGGGGAGGAGACGAAATCTCCACTAGGGTAGTTTTCATTTTCGGAATATTTTCATGTTCTGGGATCGTGTTCCAACCATCTCTCGATGGCTTGACACGATGAAATACAAATTGCACGGTATCAGTGGAAATTAGCAGCCGGGGAGTATTTGGATATGAAGCAAAATGCAGCGTTGGTTTTTAAACTCTACTATAGAAAATAAGGTCTTTAAAAAAATATTCTGAAAATTGGAAGTAGCAATTGCATTTAAATAGACAATTTTTTAAAACCTTTTCGAATTTTAACACTTAAAGATTTTTTCTACAGAGTACTTTGAATTGCTAACTGGCGATTGATAATTAAAAGAGAGAATCTGTAATTTTCAGTCGATATGTTCTTTTGGATTGTTCATTTTTTATTGTAAAAATTGATTTTGCTTAAGGCCATAGAGCAAAGCTTTGCATACTTTTCCATTTCTATGCATCGCAATCGTTAATGTAACTTCCAAACGATTAAGCTTTTTTCAGGACTTCATCAGGGTACGAAAAAATTGTAGAAAGCCATTATCAGGTAATTTCCTCAATAGAACTGTGTTAAAACGTAAAAGGTGCTGAGTAAGTTTAATATGGCCGTTAAGTGTCCGATTAGTGTCTCATTGAGGTTTTAAAGACCAGCTACTGCAACTTGCACCTGTCAAAGGTGTAGAAAGCGTTTTCGGAAAAGGCCAGATCAAAGAAGGAGATCTTTTGTATTGGCATTAACAGACTTGTAGTTTCAAATTGCATTACTTTTAAGCTACGTTAATTTTCAAATTCTATACACGAAAAGACTTTTCACAAATCTATTCATTAAAACATGTGTTATGTTCAAATTAGGAATTTCCCACTAAAAATTACATTTGAAGAAAATTCAAATATATGTATTATGTATAGTATAGTACAAAATAAAACTAGCAATATTTTTTATATTCCCGATAATGTACAAACTAAATAACAATTTATTATCCCGAGCAGTAAATTAACATTTAGATACGATGAGAATATTTTGCATCATCGCAAACATAAATTAAACGTGGTTGCCAATAAAGCGAAGGGTAAACGAAATTACGACATACATGTTTTAACACACCGCGAATGAATTATTTGATCATTAAAGCTTGAAACGAATTTTGCGCAATAATTAAACTGCTGATGAACAAAATTTCCCGATTGCAAAAGTTGTATACTGAAGTATCGAAATGAATTAAAGAAATTTACCTTACCTGACTAAAAACGATAATTTTCATAATAATGAATATACAACAAATAAAAATCGAATACGGAATAATGGAAATTGAGATTGATGGTAATATTGAATGATTTTATCGAAGGAGTATGATGTGAAATTGGAACAGGCGTATTCAAAATGGTACGGGCGAACCGCGACATCCAATTAGAGGCAAACACTCACATCCTGTCAAATAGATTTCAGGAGACTATACAAAAAACGGGGAAGCATTGTGGTTTATTATATCCGGTATTACGAATGTATGAATAATTTTCATTATTATTTGACTTTCATATTCAACGTCGCGTTGAATAATAAATATAATTTAGTAATAGTCTAATCTCAATGTTTTATACAGAAATTCAGCCATATTTTAATTCATCGTAAAAAAGATAGTTTTGTTTTAACATCTTCTTCATTTTCGTATAGCACATCTATCTTTAAAAATATTCATTTTAATGTATTCAGTATTTATCATTCACAATAAAATATTTTATTTTGCAGATCAAAATTGTTTTGTCTGTTCTGTAGTCATAATGACGTATTTATGTCAGTCAAATGCAAGTCAATTCGAATTTTCAACTGGAATATGTTCCATATATGTTCATTCCAATATATGTTTATTTCCAACTGCGTTTTTCTCTTTCCATCATCTTAACAACATTCAATTGTTCAGTTGCGTGTACATAGGAAAAAATCTCCTTTTTTTTAAAACATCTTTCATCGGAGTTTCATGAGCCGAACGCATTTTAAATGAAAAACTTTCTTGTCCATTTTGAAATGTTACTCGTCGAGTTTGGTAAGATTTTAATTATGTAAGAAACTTAAGTTACAATTCCAGGAGTTTGCGAGAAAAACTTACTGCATAGCAACAGGAATTTCCAATAGACTTTATATCGAGTTTTGGAAATTCATCGGAGATGTTAGTTGAATATGTTTCAATAAAGTGGGTTTGTTTGAAATTATTATATTGGGTCGCTACCAGTGCTTTTTACCTCGTCAACCATCGCACTTGCCAGTGCTATAAATGTTAGTCCAACTATGTACGATTATATAATGAACTAACTAGAGAAAGCGAGAATAATATTTTTACATTTATTATTTTATTATATTAATATTCTCTTTAGCAATTTTGCAACATTTTATGTATATTTTCACCAAAAAGAGTAGTAACTCAACATATTAACCGTTTATACTTTATGCATTTTTCTATTTAAAAATGCAGTTTTGAAACGGAGAAGGTATCTCTGTGAGTTTATTTGTCCTTGTGTATATTATTAATTTACTACAAATAAAACTCGTAAACGAGAGTGCACATCTGTAGTATAATAGATTCATATAATTCAATGCATCCTTTAAATTGTCATATCGCAATCCGTATGCTACATTTTAAGCGTATCCAACAATCTATATCCAGTTTCTGTACATAATAAAACAATTCTGTCGAAACATATTTTCTTCTGTAATAACCGAAACCTTATTGTTAAATTATCGCGAATGTTTGCAACGAAAAACGAAATGAGTTAAAATCGTTTGGAAAGATTGCTTTCTGAAAAGAGAATAAATTCACAGCTAAAGGCCAATTTCACCGATTGTTGGTACTTCCAAAATACACCTCTGACAATTTATTATCATTCATGACATGAGATAAATAAAGAGCGTAAAGGGGTAATAAAGAAAACGGGTACAAGTGCCACGTTTCTCATATCACATGCGCACATGACTATCCACATTAATAATCGCGAATCTCTGTAGCGTACGTGTATTTGTGCGCGCATGCACAATTGTATACAATTGTGGTCAAAAATGAAGTCAGTAGGGTAGCAATGGCGTAGGCGTACGTGGGTTAACGGCCTCTGGTCACGCAGACGTAAGTATCGTTGTAAATTTCTGCTGATAACACTCTCATTACAAGCCCTCGATTTCGCAACGCTCGGATTTGTCCTTTCGAAACTCTCGTGACTTACTCGATGATGCATCACGTTTCGCAAATCAAATGTATTAAAAAATGCATCGGTTTCCGAGAATCGATTTCGCGATAGAAACAAAAATTGATTTTTGGGAAATATTTACGCTCGATTCAATCGCGAGGCAAACACACCGGCTGTAATTCACGTCACGTAATATCGCGAGGTTCTGGTTTATTTTTTTGACGAAATGGCACTCTGATCTCCGCCTAATATTGATTAAAACATTCGTCATTTTTATAACAGAATTAAGTGAAATTAAACGCATAATTTACATTTGCCACACTAACATAGAAGCACCTGAATTCGATTTTTTACAGCACACATATTTTATGCATTTCCAACGTTTCGAAGTAACCTACTGCAACGTTGATTGAAGATTTCATTAAAGTAATAACCAGAAAGGTCGGCATTTTTCACTTTTGAATTATTCAAGAATGTAGATTTGTTAAATGTAATTTTGCAACATCTTTGTGTATTCCTGTTTATATACGTTTTCCAACAACATTTTTTTTACTACGATGAAACATCCACGTGTCCAGCAAAGGGACAAAGTAATTAAATTACGTTCGAAGTTTATTACGGTTAATGGCTGAGGCAGCGTGCATACATTGCTTTCACGCATTTAATTACATGAGCTTGTCAGAATACACCGAACCTTCTCCATGTAATTAAACGATTATTCGGTTAAGGTGTTCTGTTACCGTGGATTTTGACACAAATCCCTCCTTGACGGTGTCAATTCCAGGGCATTTTTCTTCTCTATTCACGCTTGTCATTGCTTTTATGAACTGTAACGTATTCAATCGAGACAGCTACGTTTAATAACTCGAAATTAATCAACAATGAACGATCACGTTGTAAAATTTACAATAAAGGTTTATGTGAGCTTTATTATTATATTGCGCTATTCGTATAATGAACTTCGAAAATTTTGGAGCTGTGAAGTCTGAACATTCCGGTATTACGCCAATATTGCGTTGTCGCAAAACTTACGACATTTATATTATACAGGTAATGAAACTTTATGTGTATTATATTTATTTCTCTGTGTTGCTTGTTATCTCTGTACTGACCCTATTGTACAATTCTTCATGTTTCAGTGTTTTGCGCAATAATGTAAAAAGTGTTACGAACTTAAGTAAGGCATGTTTATTTATTTATTTCAACCGATAAATATAATATATCACGTTGTAAAGCAAGTCGGCGACTTGTCGCGAAATATCTTCAGTCTATAAATTGAACAGTGCGTGACACGGTTTATTTTTTCTGTCTATAGACGAGCCAGGTTTCATATTCACATTAAATATAATTACACGCAACTGACTTGCGAAACGAAATCCGCGCATACGATCGCAAACTCGCATGTACAGCGAGCAAGTTGGAAACAATTCCTGCGTTCTTTGTCAAAGTTACAAATAAAACGTAATGACAGCACCTGAAGGAAATATATCCAGTTTTCACATAGGATGTTTGAAATCCAAATAACATTTTGCTCTTTACGTTACGTAGCAGTTCTTAATTGCAACCTTCTTAGCAAATATTACGGAAATCGTCGAAGTGTCGTTTTGCTCTACTTAATTTTCTGAAACCGGAATGCGAGGAGTTGATATTTATTTTAATTAAAGAACAGGAAATATGGGAAAAAACCTTTCTGCTGATTGTTACTTCGAATGTGATATTGTAATTATTAAATATATTGACTGGTGTTACGAACGAGTAACAAACGTTCGGTTATTTTGTGGCGAACATGGAAATCGATAAATTTCGAGTCCGGAATCTAAAGCATTATGTTCCCAAAGCGTTAACAATTATATCAATTTTTCTCTGGAGGAATGTCTGCATGTCGTTAGTCCATCTTTGTTACTCTTGCGAGAAGCAACGTAGGGGAGTATTGATCACTCCCACGCTGCGCCCTCTTTCGTCCTCTCCTCCTTCCTCCATCCAACTATTCTATATCCTCCGTCCTTTATTCTCCATTACCATCCTCCGCACTCTCGTCCACCATTCGCCGAATCCGCCCGCTCCTCGTCCAGATTTTAGGAAACGGGTTCAGATTCGGCCAGCGATTCTTCAACACCGAGGATGACCATGCATTTATTGCACGATTGCCGGTCGATCCGCGAGCGAACTCCGACTCGCATTGTCGGAATAGCCGGTCATTGGGTATACGATCACTCACATAATAAAGGGTTTGCTTTTATTACAGCGAATGAGAAAACTTTAGTCGCTTCCTGACCAGGGTTTTCCGGAAGTTCAGAAGCCTTCCGAATGGCAACCGGGGGATCGATCTGAACATCGACTTGCTGGAGAAGAGGCGGCGAATATTTCGTACAATAACGGGACGAACTTTTTTCTTGTGCATTATCATTGCCTTCATTAACATTGCCTATGAATTTGGGCGGTCCGTACGAAGGGAATATTCCACTTCTCAACGTACTGTGAGAAAAATGATACTCCGACAGAAATGTCGGGTATAATTCAGTAAAGTGAATTAGTGAATTAGTTTTGGAAAGAACACGGGTGGTACTTCGATGAATACAGAGTAAAAGTTAGCAATTTTAGTCGACCGGTATCAGGCTTCATTGTGACATTTAGCTTCATTATAATGTTTGTATCAGTTAAATTGATAGTATTATTTCGAACGAATAATTCTCGGCTAACTATTTTCAATAGCAAACTAAGATTTCATTTCTACTAACAAATTTGGAAAAGTGTGCTACATTCATTTTACTTGTTTATGTGTCACCACAGCAAAAAATTGTTAATCTTTTTAGGAATACTATAAGAATTATAAACATCGTATTTGTTATTTTTTTATAGTATAGTTTTTTATTATTTTATAGCATATTCCTCGATTGTTTTTATAGCGAGTAATTTCTGCAATTTAATTTTCCGTAACGCAGTATTAACCACTGACTTTTTTAATATACCGTATGAGCGATGTTATCAAGCATGGAAAAAAGGGTTTAGTTCTAGTTAACGAAACGCCGCTGGGCGGATGAGAGAGTAGCGGAAATAGGTGCGGAAATGGAAGCGGGACATTCGAGCCAGAATAAAAATTCATTCGCATATCGCAGATTTATTATCCGGGACAAAAGAATTGACGAGTAACAATGCCTTGAATGAAGGGTAGTCCGTTGTTAATAACTCGGATATTTCGCGACTCGCCATATGAAAAATGTAATTGACCAGCGAGTTATTTATCTGGAAAAGTCAATGTTTCGCCGTGCATTTTTTTCCCATTTCGGGCCATGGTTTCCTTTGTACTTACTTCTGATTGTGTCCGGCTCAATAATACAAACGGAAAATCTCCCTCGGAAAACGTCTTACGACCAAAGGATTAGTCACAAAAAAGTTCTGAACCACAAAAAATCCCCGGAAACCTTTTGTTGGCAATTTTTTATTTTCATAATTAATATTTTCCCGAGTCTTTCTCGCAAAGCTTTTCCACGGTAACAATCCTCATAACGGTATTATTGGGGAAGATGAAATATATCTTTTTACACGCGACTTTTTCTACATCGCAACTCGTTTTTAATTTAAATACGGTATACATTCTTTTCTCCCATGTATCATTGTACAAATTCTAATGGAAATATTGAGGAAGATAAAATCCGCGAAATGTTACGCGGAGATACAATTATTTTCAAACATTGTATAACATTATCTGTAGCGAAGCTTTCAAAAAAATTAAATGTCTTTTTCAAGGATTCTGAATTTCCACGAGTTTTTTTATTCTGTTCATAGTGTGCGGCGTAAAAGGAAAAAGTAACGTCAATGTTGTTTGCGTTATGAATGAAGTACAGAAAATGTTTTTCCCATTGTCGGCTTCTCGCTAACTTTGATCGCACGTTTGAACAAGTTTCGTCGTTAACAATGATTGATCGATTTCTTTATAATGAGGTAACTACTAATAAGGTTCATTCTTCAAACATCACTTTGATTGCCTCCACTGCCGACCGAGGGAACAGGTTCACGAGTAATTATAACACAATCGTGAAGTATCGTAATTTTTTCTTTTTTTATAAGTTTGGAAGAGTTTCGTCAAGTTTCCTCAGCCGGCAAGTCATCATTACTTGATAATTACCAAATACACGCTTTTCCAAGATACTTCCAATTAAAAAATAGGACAAATTATAAACAAGTATGTAACTGTGCTCTGCAAACCGATGCACATGTATGTGTGTATCAAAGGCGATAAAATGAATAAAAACAACCTTTCAAAGTCAACTTGACCCAATGTACTTAATTTCTTGCAAGATGCACTTAAAAACTGTTTGTAGGATTAAAAAGAAATCTATGTGTAATTTAACACTTTTTCACTTCACTTCTTTGTTCACCACCTGTACGGCTGAACTCAATTTAATTCTTGTCATTCACAACTTTATCTCGTGTTACGTAAAAATTTAATTAAAATCACGGACCATTTAAAAATGTTGTTTCGCCAACATTTTCCATGTTATGTTAATCAAAGAGTAATCGACTTTTTGAAGGTCGTTTCAGAAAAAGCTCAAAAGAGGAAAAGGTAATTTTATCAAGGTCGACATTGCAAATATTATAATAAAAAAAGCGTTAGCCGCGTGTAAAATGGACAGCGACATTGTCAAGGTCGTTGGTTGTATTTTACTTTGTAAACGTTAT
>JABFPT010000914.1:2742-22655 GCA_022817245.1 Nixonia krombeini | reverse complement strand
CTTGTCCTAAATATCGATACTGTATGCGACAAAACATTGGCGTATATGCGACTTTTAAGTATATGTAAATAAGCGGTAACAATGATTGCACGCGTAGTATTGAAAAAAACTATGTCAGTTAAAAAGTGTGTAGAGCTCGTATTTGCATTTACAAGCGTAGAAACAAGGGAATGCTGGATAATTTTTCCGCTCGAATGAAGTGCACCTCGCGTGTGCACTTCATTCACTGCATTGACATTCTCGTCGATATCAGAAAAAGGAAATGGGGGTTGTGACAGAGACTAGGCAGTGCAGGACAGGACGAGACAAAGGAACTTCCTGCGGGAGTGGGCGCGTTGAGGAGGGTGGCGAATGTGTGAGGGATTCGATTCCTCTGAAAAACTGTACGTTTTTCCCGCCGATAGAATGGCTGAGACGTCACCTGAATACATTATGTGTTTTCCACCCCTGGGGCTAGGATATTGAAATTTTTAATATCGAGGGTAGGTTCGGGGAAGGCGGTGGGACCGCGGGGATGGCGAAGGTGACGCGCGCGAGGGGGTGGCCTCTGGAAAGACGGCTGCGACGAAGCCAGGGTCGAAGGTTTAACGGCTCCGCGAAAAATTCTCTACCCATCGCTTTATGCTCTTGGTTGTCGACGAGTGCGCTTTTTCACTGCCTTACATTGTTAGAGGAGAAGTGTCGCGTAATGATAAGTCTTCGCTGAACAGAATATAATCATCAGTTACATTTTTAGCGCTGTCTTTTCTTTTTGCAAATTGAGGCATAGTTAAGAAAATGCTATACTCGTCTAGAACCTCGTGCATCGTCGACAGTGAACATTGTTGCAAAGAAATAAACGTCATTGCAAAGTCATTTGACGATGTTTCGTTTTTGTCATAATAACTCTTATAGAGACTCTATGCATATATTCAAGTGCCGCTGGAAATATTCTTGGTGTATAATGTTAAGAACTTTGAGATCTTCCGAGGAATTGAATTTGCGCCTTTCGGACTTCTGATCTTACTATGCTGATTACAAGCCACAGTTGGACAGTAAATGTCACAATGGTTTTACCCGTATTATTAAAGAAGATTATTCTTCAGATGTTGGTATTACATTAAGCTGAGATAAAGTTCATGGTACTTTTTCTTTTCTATATTACGCTTTCTTTTCGAACGAAACTAAGATAATTAGCCCAGATGGATTAATTATTCACATTCCATTTAAATCCTCGAATAATATACTGTTGCCCTTATGTTTATTTTAATCTAACGTATAAAAACACTATTCACCTGTGCGACGTTCCCCCTCACCATTGTATCCGTTTGACTTCGATCGAACGTCTTGCGAAGAGGCGGAATTTCTGTCAAGAAGAAAAAAGCGTTTGCTCTTTGATCAGCAAAGCGAGTGCACGATTACATCGTTATAGGGTCGAGAGCTGAAGCCAATTTCGCATGGTTTTTCGATTTTATCGCGCACGTCCGATCTCAAAAGTCATCCTGACGCAAGGAAGGACGAATAGCGTGTGCGCCACTCGTCCTTGCCAGTCCCGGCGCGTTTTGTCGTTAACAGATAAGAGAATTTTACTTCCATATTTGACTTGCGATATTTTCATTACCAAGGGAATTTCACCGGAACAGTTTCTACACCGAGGAACGTAATCTTTGCCGAGAAATAACATCTCGTTCATCAGTTTTTGTTACAAATAATTAGTCGTAAAAAAGTTTGTTCCAAATCGAAAAAAGGATGCAAATATTATTAAAGTCAAGTTTTGTAATTATAGTAGAATTACTTTCGTCAAGTACAAGTTTTTTGACCCTGATTTTATTTTCAAACCGCATATATGCGTATGGCAGAATAAAATGTATATGCAAACGCGGGCAACGCGAGAGCGTTGCCTTCGAACCTTTTGAATCGGCTACACAAAGTTTAATCTGATTCTTATCTGAGCTAAACAATAATCGCGACGTTGACTAGACCGTCCGGGAACACCTTTGTCGCACAACGGTCAACGCAGCAAATTGAAATCGCAAATCTAAAAAAATAGTCCTCGCGATCCTGTTTCGGGTCGAGCAGGTGGTCATGCCGTCTAAAATGACCAGGCATACGTTGGCAACATACCTGCGTACACGATTGTTGAAACGCGCTCGGGTCGGGCGAGGGACGTTTCGGAAGGACACTTCGATAATTTGGTCAGCGGGTATGTGGACCGGATTGGCCAGTGACCGTAAAGGGCCAATAGGCGCGTGCACCGACCTTCGCTCGAAATTCCGGGGCGCGACCGGAATGCTCCGGGATGACGCACTGTGGGTCATCCTTTGACCTGGGGCGTGCGGCATGGCCCCAACCCTTTTGGTGGTCAAAACAGGCGGAAACATGGCCTGACCCTCGTATATCAAATCCTGAATTTTCGCCTCGCCGGGATGGCTGGCTGAAACCTGGAACTAATGAAATTGCCGTTTTATGGAAATATTTTGCCTTTGTCAACCGTGCTCGCTTTACATGTGTACAGCTGATATAAAAGCGATATCAACGAACTACGTAAGTCCATGTTAACAGAAAACGTACATTGGAGGTATAAACATTCAATAATGTTGTCGGTGTACAGTAGATCTTTCGCGTCTTCGGCTGTTCCGTCTAAAAAAAAGTAATTTCATTGCTAACTTATATTTTATATTTTCATATATGTACATTTTCTCCCGTCCGCAACGAAATTTCAACGACAGGTGGCTTTGGCGTTCCGCGGTGAATTCTTTTTTGCATTGTTGCAGTATCGCGACCAACATTTTTTTGTACATATTGATACCCACGGCGCGTGTAATGTATAACATACAGAGGATAAGACGAGAAGCCATAGCCCGAGGTCTTTCCTTTTGCCTTTAGTATTCTATATGTATAAGTGGCAGTACGTGGCACAGACAATCCAGACAAACCAACCCCTACTTAGAATCCCACCCAATATTTTCACCGATAAAACGAGCGTTTTCGATTGGTCGTCTTACCGACAGGGTTTCGGCGAGCACACAGAATACCGCGCGAGAGCTTTATCGTTGCTTCACGCGCCTAGTACTCTAAAATTGGAAATGTTTTGTATTCAAGCCGTACAGCCGAGGAGAAATACAGAGGGTAAAAATAACCTTTAACAAGCCACGTACGCATTTAGGCTTTCATTTGGAAAAAGGAAAAGCGCTAGTGGAAGAAAAGTATCGAAGAATGCATGATAACATTCGTATTTACATTCTCGCAAGAAAATAAGTTTATGCTTGACTAGTCTTCCCCGTCTCTCGCAGTATATGCGTAATGATGAAAAGTTGAACATCTCCGAATGTAATCGAATGACGATGGTATCTCATAAATGTTAATTCCCGCGAACTACGAAAACAAACGAAACTTTCATTGAAATCAGTCTCGGGGATAATAAAAGTTGGCATGAGATTTTTCACGGACTTAAAATCGTTCGTTGCGTTGTCATCCCGCAAAATTACAAGCGTTTCAATGACGCATTTATATTTGACGATGATTTTGAAGCACGCTTCAACGTATATCGCAAAAATATGTTTAATTAAAATTTCAAGTTAGCTAGCTAAGCACTCGAGGGGATGTTACATTTTACAGCACGTCAGTGCGTCAAGTCCTTCAAGTAACCCGTACGACTTTCATCGTATGTGGACTACGAGTTTACCAAGGACAGGGAAATTTTGGACCATCTCCACGTCTCGCTGCTAGACGAAACGTCGAGCTGTCGAGCTACATGCCCTGGAAAGTTTTGCTTCTCGTAGCCCCGGGGATGTTGGTTAGAATATTGAATTTACAGAGTAGAGGCTTCATAACGATCGACGCATAGTACCAACAGTACTGTACGTATCAGGGCCTCGTATCAAATTCAATGGAGATTTCTCCTAAACAAGACCAGACTTTTCCATTAAAAATACATTCTGCTTGTTTTTCCACAATAGCGTAAGTGGAAAGACCTCATCGTCATTAATTCACAAACCCGTGTATTCTTTTCTCCTCTTTCTTAGCGAAATGGGGAAAATTACTGCATGTCAACGATTTTAAACAATACTTATATAGAAATAATAAAAATTTAATGCTTCTTTTTCTCTTCTCTGCCTCTGGATTGTTGTGAAATAATAACGCTCTTTGAAATTGCATGCGATGGATATGATGCTGTGTGGGAAATGAATAATAACTGAATAAAGTCAGTGACACAATTTTACTTCTCTTTGTGCAGTATTACATATATGATCGGTATGTTAAGGTTTGAACTTTGGCCAAGTTTCAACATAAACTTCTCTGTTTGATTTGTTTTTTGCGCTTGGGAAGTATCTCAGTTAAATTCTGATTTAAACGAGTACGAAAATCTTGTACAACACGAACGTAGAAGTCGGATTAAGATCCTGCGAATCTTATTAACTTTTAATACAAAGTTTTATAACAGAAGGTGTTTTATGTTATTAGTAGTCAGTGTGCAGTCTGAGCAATGATTATTATTTTCTGTATACAATTGATGGCTCAGTAATCTCGACTTCTGTACAACGTAATATCGAAAATGCATGCAAAGCCGAACAAAATTTGTTGGGATGAACATCGACCTGGATTTTGCGAAACATATGTTGAAAGAAATTCGCCTGAGAAGCGTACTTTAGAGAATTGAAATAGGTAGCTACAATGGCAAGCATGGTGAAAAGCTTTGCAGCCACTGGGAGAATATAGTAAAGTCTACCAAACCGTTTCGTTATCGAATTTTGCTAAACAAACTTATGGATGGTAAAGTAATACATATAAAATGACCATAGATATGATAAATTAATTGAATACAAATTACAAACGTTTTTCTTATCCCAACCTTTTAATCATTCTAGAAATTTGATCGATTCGACTAAATCACTTCTAAAGTGGTGTATCTGTCGTTCGCGATTTTTTATACCTTGCATTATACACCCCTTACTACAAACATTACCTAAGCAAAATCGTAACGCAACATAGTCGGGCTTGAAACTACGTAACCAACGTATTGAATTGGATCACGTTGGGCTTGATATTTAACGCGTCTCTAATGAGGCAACTTGGATGCTCAGGTAGCGCGAATTTTTAATGGGTCACCACGCGCTCCTTCCTCGCAGCTCGCAACCCTTCGCAGCGGCTACCTGGAACATTCAGGTGACGGCAAATCTCTTCTTTCCTCTGCCCTCCCTTGATGTCATATACGAGCGCATAACGGTAGGCGCTTACACGTAACCCCCGGAATACGAACGTGTTGCAAGATTGAAATTCAAATGAGACCGCGAGGATATTCTAATTCCGGGTTTGGCAACCCCTTTTTTGCATATCGGGGCCCACGCAGCTGCCGCGCCAGGTAACCAAATAATCTATGTTACTCTCGCGCTCCTCTCCTTTTTTTCCTCTCCACGCTTGCCGACGTGCCTTCGTGATCCGCTACAATTGAAAATCGACAGTATTCAAATCAATCGACGCACATACCTGCATTGCCACCGTTCGCTGTTTATGCTCCCTGCTATTCCATTTGCATCAGATCGCGGGAAGGAAAGTCAACGGTTTTTCATGGATCGCGGCGGTGCAACTGACGATCGGCGAAAGTTCGCGCCGATAAACGAGATCGTTGATTGCGAATATGGTGCGCGCACGCGGCACGATTTACCGCTAATAAAAGCGGTACAGGCGTTGAATAAAAGATCGTCGTTTCGCGACGTTTGCCGAATCGGGACGAAAACAACGCTGTAGAGTGAAAACGTCCGAAGTCGAGCCCTGGTTGAACCGCCCTGACGAAGAAACGAGCTATGAAGAGGACGTTTTGCATAATCAAATCTCTCGACAGTGTACTAGAATGCGAAGTGCACGGGCGTACCGAGAAATCCGAACTATGCGGGACTTTCGAAAAATGCGGGGTACCGTTGCGTAATTGCTGGTAGAATTTAATACATGAGCTTCCCTGTGACGTTATCCAAAATACCTCAGATAAATAAACGTGGTGAGAAGGCAAACAACGCGGAGATATTTTTCACAAGAATTTAAAAACAAATAAATACTTCTAACCGTATTTGTAGAGTTGTTTTCAAATTGCACATGTATCGTATACATACGTGTCATTGTTCCGCGTACATGTAGAATGAAACAATCTACGAGACTTGCGGCGATCAATCGACTATCAGTATGCGCATAAAAAATACATAACGTATCGTATAAGCGTAAAGCACTGGGTATATCGTTCACGCGTAGGCTACAAAAGCGGCCGTATCAGCAGCATGTAAAAAAGCCCGATGCAAGGAAGATAATCTCTCGCTCATTGGAAGCATTATTTCTCCGGTGCGAAGCGTCGTTCGAGGCGAAGGGAGGCTCACCAGGGGAAAAGGAACACGTATCTGGATTCGAGGAGCAACGTATCCCAGCGGATATCTCACCCGCATATACAAGCAGGGGCCGGAGAGTGGGTACGGGAAGGGCGGAGAGGAGGATAGGGGGTGGCGGTTGGCGCGGTAGAGGCAGCCCTCGTCAAAATGGACGCTAAGCCCGTATAACTCTAACGGGATTTCCGAACGTGGGTGGGTCGAAGAGGGTAGTTGGAGTCCTTCAAGATGGCCGCCGTAAGGGATGGTTTTAGGGAGCGCGAGGGTTGCTCGAGAGGCAATATATCAACGGGAGGAACCCTCTCGCGAGAATTCACTCCGTTGGTGGCCGTTAGCCACCCCTTCCCCTTCCCTAAGTGTCTTCGTCCCTTCGCCATCGGCGTCTCGCACCCCCCGCGGAAGCCGGCAAGGGTCTTTCCGCATAACCCGAGGGTCCGTTTTGGAAAATAACGTCTTGCCGGAGCGGAAGGGAGGGTGGCCGCCCGGTTCGGCCGAAACGTGGCAATGCGACCCACGGGGGATGGGTGCGCCGCCGAATCGAATGGAATAGATCGAACCGATTTCCATACAGCCAAACCCGCGCTCTCCGCTTCCAATCTACCCTCCCGAAAAAAGTGGAATTTAAGTTTCCTGCCATTCGCGTCACGTGACATGGACAGGTTTTATTTTCGACTTTGAAGACCCGTTATACGGAAAGCACGCGGGGATAGATTTTCGGTTGTTACCATACGCGAATATTGCGTTTCCGATTGGAGGGTAGCTTCGTTCAATTTGACGTTACGATGACCCGGTATTCCGTGATCGGCGAAATTACTTACTTGACTTGATCAATTTCGGTCACACCTTTTCCCTGTATACCATAAATAATTTTGCCAGTTCGTCTTACAACTTAAAACATATTTATTGAAACTGATGATTATGTCTTGAAGAGTAAGATACGAGTATGAGATAAACTTGTTTCGAATATCTGATTCATTCGTTTTCTCAATCCCTCAGTTGTATCGGATTCTGTAACGGAAAATGAAATTTAATACGCATAAAGGTGAATGTAAACGTGTTATGTTAGTTTTAAAGAAAAGATAATTACAAGTCGAGCAATACATGTATATTTTATTTTCCGTTCACTTATGATAAAATATTAAAGCAAAATTACTTTTCAAGTCGCGGTACAAACAATTTTCGTGAATTATGTTTGAGTAATTTTGCTGAAAAATGTACTTTCTTCCATTAAAGGGACGACTTTAGCCAGTGCAGAAAATTGTACACGGAAGGACGTCGTTTTTTAAGTGCGCAACGTTCACTCTTAAAATAAACACAGAGAAGTGCGGCGAATACTTTTGATAGTTTCGGCCGAGCATGAAAAAAAGAGTTACATGTCTCGTAGTAGAAAACGCGGAGATATAAAGCACTGCGGATAAATTCGAAGCCCCAGATTCATTATCCTCAGGGCTAAAAATGCACCCCTGGTGCTAATTAAAACCAGAGCACGTGTCTTTCCACACCGCGGTTACGAAAAATAAACGGAAAAGGATCTTTTCAGCAGCGTCCGTACGTTCCAGCCTCTCTCTCGCCTCTTCCTTCTCCCGCCCCTCCATCCGCTCCTTTCAGCCTCCTCTCTTTTTTCGTTTCTGTGCTTCGCGCACCCCATGCCAGGGTAATTATCGTCCAAGTGTTCTTTAAAGACCGAATTACACGCTCAATGTTTACCGCGAGCTCGAAGCACTGCGCCGCCCGCTCTTTCTCCCTCGCACTCATTCCTCGCCGCCGAGTCGCGACTGTTTTTCTTTTACGCCTCGTCTACCTTTTTCCTTCAATAATTTCCCTCCTGATGAAACTCACCTGGAGAGGAGGACGCGCTGGCCTCCAGTACCTTGTTCCACCTTTCACTGGAGTCTCAACTGGCCCTGCCTCTCGTCGCCTTTTCGATGCGTGAAATATGTATAACTGTACATATACACGTACACACATATATATATGTATATATTTTCCTTATCTTCCACCTCTAAACTTTACGTACACGGATGGAGATCACTTCAAATAACTATAATATTAATTAGACAATTTTACGTTTCTCACTTTTCGACCAATGTGGTTTCTAGATAAGTATTATTCGCCAGCATATAGATTAGGTAACAATCTTATTTAAATATTCATTTTTCCATTTAAGATTTCCATTGCTTAATAATATTAGTGTCTTGCTAATTTCCTGTACTTACTGTATATAATCATAGAAAACATTCCATTGTTCTGCGCGGTATTCGAACCCAATACCTTTCATTTTCTAATCAATCGCTGCGTCACTGAAAATTGCTTTTTTCTATCTCCATCAAGCCTTAATTTAAGCCATCGAACGTAAAAAGTTATATAATTTGAAAATTAATGGAAAACTACTCCACTGAAATAATAATTAAGCAAAGTTAAGAAATAAATAACTTTGTACAATATCATTAGCAACCAAATGTAAAAAGGAAACAGATTTGATAAATGGCAAACGAAGTCACGAAACTGTAAAAATGCGGGGAATAATTAACATTGAAAAGTTTCTTTACAGTTCGTTCTATAGACATCCGGCAGTGTATCAGAGATCGCAGTAAACGCCGGCATATCGGTGGCGTAACACATCTCGTCGACATTTTTCATACATCGGCGGCTTCTATACGACGCGAGGATAATTTTTTTATTGGCTCGAAAACCACTCGACTGCTCGTCGTCGTCGACGACGACTACGTCACTGTGAGGTTCTCCCTCATAAAAAGAAGCAGCCGTACCAATTTGTTTTCTCTCGCTATCTCGGCCTCCTCCTCGCTTTATCTCCTCGCTCGGTTCTGTTTGTCCTTTCGCCACCCTTCGGCTGTTCTGCCGTTACTGAACAATTCGAAGTGTCTCGCATTCATTTGCTTTATTAAGCGACCATTTCGTTCGAATTAAAAGAGCGCACCTCGCGTCAACCAACGACGGCCATCAATTGCTAATTCACCTTCACTCCCTTTCAACCCGCAGTCCGTTCGTTGGCTGCGAAATAATCGCGATACCGAACATCGCTGGAAATGCAACAATTCTGAATATTCGCCTCTTCGATGCACGTGTTGAAATTTCGCCCTGTATTTTTCTACTCGCTGAATTAAGAATATCGCGTCAATATTGTTCTAATTCGTGTAAACTAAAGCCGCAATGTACCAAATAAGTGAAGTTTAATTCAAATATATCGTTTTTCCGTTGAAAAAATTTTTCAACAATTTTCCAAAAATTATCGCGCTGCGTTTCGCAAGGTTTAAGTGGATGTTGTAAATGATGTAACAGGATTATTCATCAAGAATTACCAACAACATGATTCCAGATTCGAATGGAAATCAAATATTCGAATGAGATTCCAAGCTGGAAAAGAAATGCACTTTTTTCAAATAGCAGGTGACGGAGTCAAGAACTCAAGACCTTAAATGACCCTTTTGTGATCCGGGAGTGCTTTCAATCTCTTAAAGGGCGCGAAACTCGTTTCGCAAGCACGCGCCCTTCATTATAACGACTCGTAGAATTGAATACGAAATTTCCAGCGTTGCAAGGCGAAGCTACGTACGTGTAAACAGTCGCTCATCTCGTTGGACCATTGTTGGAATTAAATATGGCTCGGGAATATGTCTAGAGGCCTTCAATAATGCTGCACTTTTGATACTTAATTATGTGGATGTACGTAATTTCTATTTAACAAAATTTATGTGAATAAGTGTCACTTTTTGAGTTTGTCAATTGCAGTAAACATCCTTATATATCATTTCCTAAACAATTTCTGCACATTGACTATGGCGCTCTTAGTAACACTAAAATGAGTCAAAAGAATCCAAATCTTGTATGTACGAAACTACCGAAAATGAACAACAATATCTCTCGTTCGATACCGATCCAACCTTACTAATGGTCGTTTGGGACACGTGTATCAAAACGATGGTTAACAGCGACAATCACTCCCTCAAAAATTGACCCATCCTCGCAACGTGAACCACAGTTAAAGAAACTTTAACCGGGGCTCTCAGTTAACCGGCAGGTAGTCATTAAACCCGCTTAACTTTCGGCAATTAATCTCCCGCGCTAATTATTTAGCCATATTCTAGACGTCGCATCCATGCAAGCAAGCACCACCGCCACCCTCCCCGCCCTCTCGGCAACCTTACTTGCGCGAACCAGCTCGCAAGAGTAAATTGATTAGAATTAAAGGGCTGGTGCATGAAGGGTTCCAGTGGTGACGGGGGCGGCGGGTTGCAGGGGGGAAGGCGGCAGGGCGAACGGAGAGGACCGCGGAAAGACAGAGGGACGGAGATAGGCAAAGTACACTGGAACGGTGACCACAGCCTTGGCTCTGATTGGTCGAGTCAAGTTTGTGGCAAGATGGCTGCTTTCGTAGCGGCTTTCCTTCTACGCTGCTCTAAGATGTTCTAGCTCCGTATGTGCCAAATAGGTGTATATACGTAGACGCTGGTACGCATATACTCCTGTTCGAAACAATGCCTCGCTTGCGCCACCCTTTTTGACTCTCCTCGTCTTTCCACCGAGCTGTCACTTCCGTTTCCACTACTCCGCCTCCCCCGCACCATCCCTTGCCGTGTATTTCTGCCTCCCGCAGGTGCCCAACTATAACGCGCTCGCCTTGGCACGAGCTCAAAGAGAATGTGATAATAATACGAAGAAGTTCGCGTAATGAGTTAATAGTAGCTGGCTTGCTACATCGGCGACGTTGCTTTGTGCATACGTTGCGAATACCGTCAACGCGCGCTGGCAAATAAGGAGGTTCGTAAAAACAACGATCAAGCTTGTGTTCGTCGCAAACATCGTTTATATTTTCATCTCAATCGTTGCGTAAAGTTTCGTTATCTTGCTTGGTTCATCCGTAAAAGTCTATTGTTGAAGTTTCGATGCGGACTTTAGGAATAACAATTCACATTGCGAGTTGTACGTTGTCAAAGTTTGGGAACCGTTTGTTCGAAAAACGCGTGCAGAGAAACAGTTGTTGTAACGGCCATTTCTGATTATGACAAAGTTCAACGGCTTCTGTCACGATCGGTACATAAGCTGTACATTTTGATAGCTTTTACAAGTTTCTCACACCACCAATAAAACAGTATTGTTGCGACTACTGTTTATCATTATATATAGAACAAAGTAAACACACGCGCTGACAAATTGAAGAAATGCTTTTCCAACATTACTTATATGTATTGGTAGAAAAGTAGTTCAGAAAATATACTGTATATGTGACTATTATAATGAAAACAAGTTATTGCTTTTACTAAATATTTACAATCATTGTATTATTATTTTGTGTATCGTAAAGTGAAACAACTAAAGCTAACGGTGAGTGCTGTTACATATACATATACGTATATATGTCTATATAAGTAGACATATATATTTTAAGATTAAAATTTTGTTTTATATCTACAGTATACGATAATCTTTCGCTAATTGTATACCTGCTTTTGTCGACTGAGTTGATTGTTTTCGCATATGCGTTCAAAATCCGCGAATAGTTGATGACGTACGCAAAAAAAATAAGAAGAAAAAACAACTTCGCATCTTTCCCACAATCGAAATTGGAAGAAATGGACTCTGTGAAATTCGAACGAAATACGAGACTTCGTCGAGCGAGCGACGGTTTGTCGATTGCGTTCGCAGTCTCGGCTAAAGTGATGCAGCGGTACAATCTTCAAATTACAGCGTAATCTGAGAAACAAAAGCAGGGCGGACGTTATAAGCTGGAACGTCGGTGGCGTGGGAAGGAGTATTTCTCAAAATGGGTTAAGAAGCATAAGGAGGCAATAACGAGCAAAACGCTGCCATCAGCCGGCAGAATTAACCGGGCGACAAGTAGGCTTCTACGCGCGTGGATCTTGATCGCGGCGAATAAGGACTGCTTTGAATTTCCAGCTGATCAAGATCTCATCGAGCGAGGCAGCCCTGCCACTCGACCGGTTATGTCTACGACGACGACAATGAGCGGCGGAGCGCGAGGGAAAACCGCCGCCAATAATTTTATTTTCCGCGATAAAGCACGGCTTTGCGCGCACCACGCGACTAGACGAGGGCGCGAAGCAAAAGAACCGGCGGCAAGAACCCTGAATTGCGACTGCGGTGGGCAAGCCGCGTATCTTTACTAAGTAAACAGAGCGTCTTATGAATGTTAAGCAGCCTCGCGAGAGTTCACCATCTCTCTTTTTTTCTCCCACGAACGAGCTTCGTGAAATGATTATTTCTCTCATCGAAAGATTTGCGCTGAAATAATGCGATTAGGGAAATTAAAAGGTTCCACGATAATGATAACGTCGTGCCAGTAATTAAGCGGTTGATGTAACGGAATTTTATTCGAGTGCCGATATTTACTGCCAATTACAATAGGATGAACATTTGGAGGATTCGTAGAACGATGTCGTTTTTTATATTGAGAACCTTAACAAATTGTAAGCCTCGGTGATACTTACAGAACAAGAACCTAGTACATTTCATACATTTATTACATTATACGTATGTAATTCTGTGTCTGTATATCCTACAACTTGAATAACAAAACATAATTGGATGTTTTTTAATTCTTTTCTCCTTGTTCACAAATAGATATATACTTCGCCCACGTAGTACACCTTTTTAATGGAAAATGTATAATAATTTATTATATGCTATGTTCCTTCGTATAATTTATATTAAAGTGGTCGTAAGTGCGATCAGAAAACGGCAACTTCTTTAATACCTTCTTTCACCTTGCTTCTGTATTATTCATAAATGACGAATTAAAGTACTACCTGTAGGATATGCAGAAAATGCCAACAGCTTTGTAATGATTTAAGCAATTATACAAATCCGGAGAGAATTGTGTCAATTATTTTGCAAATTAAGAAATAATGAATGTTTCAGAAAACAGTAAAGTGGAAACAGCATCGCGCAGTTTGCAAGTGTAACGAGCAAATAATTTTTATGTAAACTGCCGACGTGTAATATTTAGCGCAGAATCGCGCAAAATGTGCACTTCGCGTAGTGCTTATTGTGTCGTGAGTTGTAAATGCAACCACTTCCCTTTTCCCGTATAAAGTCGTGAAAAAAGCTGTTTCATATTCCCCAGCCGTGCCACATTGTTACCCCACTTCGCCTTATTATCAACTTCCTTATAACTTCTCCGAGAGACTTTCTTCCCAACTCTCCCGCGCGATTTCTCATCCCGCGCAACACTCGTGGAAAAACATTTGGTCATACGAGGATGGTTTGATATTGATTTTCGGGCAGGGCTATCTAAACATGCTAAAGGCACGTCAGGATTCTGCGCGTTACGGAGCACACGTGTTTCTAATGATTTTGGTACAGTGTGACATGTACGTGTAATGTACAGTTATGCAGTATGTATATACCTGAGCAGCAACTTAAGAACTAGTACTATATTCACGTACCGCAGCCGAGCATAATATGTCGTGGCAGGCGGGCGATGGCGAAGAGGTTGAGGCAGTGCATACCAGGTTAGTTGGAGGAGGTGCGGGAGGACGAGGGGATCGGGGAAGGAGCGTAAGAGAGTAAAAGACGAGGGCGCTGGGGCGAAGAAGGCCGAGGGATGGTCTTGCGGGATTCTTAATGGGTAAAGGCCTCTGAGGTAACACTAGCGTTATTAAACGCACGCTCGCGAGTCCCTATTCGCGTTTATGCGATGAAAATTGCTCGAATAATTAATGTTCAAATCAGAGCCATATTAACGATGAATTTCTAAGGCGCAAGATCTACGGCGTTAAACAACTTGGCCGTTCATCGTGCTAAACAAGAGATGCGCTTCGCGAACTTGGCGCGTCAGCGGGCCACGATAATTATTAGTTGATTACACTTTCATACAGAATTCTTCCATTTCGCGGAAGTGATTAATCGGCGGTGCAGAATCGAGAGAATCGCTCGCCTGTTTAACGATATCGGGCAACTGTTCACACGCGTGAAATAAGTGCGGAACTGTTGGCTCGATACTCCAGTATTTGTATGTTCTTGCGGCTACAACAAATATGTACAAAAGTGCAGCCCGAGTGAGTTTTCATAAGTATATAACAGCAACGAAGTTGGAGTTCCTTTATTTTTCTTGCCGCGACGGAAGAATGAACGAGGGCAAAAGACTGGAGCGAAAAGTGTGTCGCGCTTTGCAACGAAACATTTAGTTGAACAATTGGTGGCGTACGCGATTTAGTGGCGAGGAAGCAATTTATTTGCGGGTGTGGAATATGAAAATGAAAACGGTATATTCAATATTTATTTAAAATTGATATCTCTTTATACAAATGACGAGGAAGAAGTCGGAAAAATCGCATAAGGAGAGCAGGAAGGCAGAAAACTCGTAGGGGATATAAGGTAAAGAAGATGTAAGCCAGGATCAACCGCGTTGATCCCCTCACGCGTTACCGTTTGACATGAGCGCTAAAATTTTTGCCCCGTTCGATTTGAGCTTTCAAGGATTGTACGACCTCTGATTGGTGGACTCTGGCCACGCCCTACACATAAGGGTGGTTTGCTCGCCCGAGCACTATCAACCCTTATGTGCTCGATCTGAGTACACTTACGTGCTTCTCTCCTATGTATTTGTTACATGGATACGTTCGCCTGTGAAACGTTCTCGTACGAGGCCGCTGACTCGTATGCGCACGACAAAGCGGGATTCCAAGCTTTGCTTTTTTACATTTTTAATCCAATTTTTCGCCTCAAACGGCATTATGAAAGGTACGGGTATAATGCTATGTTTACTCTTTATCGCGTTTGAGATTTCATAAGAGCGTCATGAATAAGCGCAACGAGCGTGAAAGGGAAACCGTGCAAATATTTTTTTCAGCATGAATTAATATTGACATTCGCGTCAAAGTCTCTTTTTCGTAAAATTTTTATTTAGGATTTTGTCGATATTAATCGTTAACGTGTAAAATGTTTTTATTAAGCTAACAGTCTCAAATAATGGAAATAAAGATAAATAAGAGAACTATTAAAAATAATTCATGAACGTACAATGAAATAAGTTTTATTTATATTTATATTCTCTTTATAAACAACGTGACAGAGAAAATTAAATCACCTGCATTGAAAGATTCATTTCATAGAGGAAGTGAAATATATAGTATACAACTTGAATATAGTTTTATAATTATAATAACTTTTTAAACAAGATTTCCTTAGTAATTACAGAAATTTTATAATTGGCAAAACGTGAAAAAGAAGAAATAAATAGTTACAATTATATAATTTTCTATTTTGCACTCAACGTTTAATTTATCAGTTTTATTATCGATACGTTGATGAGGCGTATTTTATAATGGAAATGTTATAATTCTACATTTGTTAATGTATAATATTAAAGTAAGAACAATTAATTGCATTTTTAATGTAAACACATAAAACACATTTTCTCCATAATTCAAATGTTTTGTATTTAATTTTCGCAAGTAATAATATAATTGCGATATAATAACCAAAGTTAAGTAGTCTTATAGTTATAGGAAAATGTTTGAATTTGAATATTATGATACCGACTTTTTTCGATTCGTCGAAACAATCTCGTTATCAACCTATCGCAGTGTTTGGGCATTTAAATTTAGTTCGCCAACTGTCCAAGTCTCATATGTAGTGCTGGTGTCGACGCAGCGGCGCTTCAAAACAAGTCCAGTGTTTGGTGACAACTGGTTAAAGTTTAGAGTGACTTAGAAGCACGAAATGATCGAGGAACATGATGAGCATGAAACAATATGCGACTCTGTGGTTTGTATTAATTCTTGAGAATATGCATTGAACTAAAAAATAGAAGAATCGGTCAAGAAAATCGTAGTATATTAATATTATACTATCCTAACCTCATTTGTAGAACTCATTAGTAGAAGGATGTCGACTGCCAGTGAAGATGCATGGTACCGAAGACTGGCGTAAGTATTCTTATTTAAATTAATATTTTATTGCTATTTCTACGATCCAAAATATAATTATATGTTTTATTTAACAGTTGATAATGCAATGAGTACAGCCTTATGTACCATTAACCTCCTTCGTTTTTCTTAAAATCAGTTACTTAAATTTGTTCAAAAGATTATGAAATATATACTCTTGATTTAAACCTATATACCTTATGTAAACCTATTTGTCTAAAACAGACTTTAATGAAATACATGTAATATTATATTTCAGTGTTGATATAATTTTGAGGTTATGTTGTTATAACAGTGAAATTAATATTGCTGTAAATTTTTTTTCCAAATCGTTTCCATTTGTTAAACCAAAGTTAATAATTTAAAAAATTATACTTTTACAGCACTTGCCGAGATTATAAGTGTCAAGGAAGCTCGCGGTGCAAAATTATATTACGTCCATTATGTAGACTGTAAGTACAAGAGAATTTTTTTGTTACGTTCACATAATTTTATATGAATAAGAATTAACTAAATATATTTACTGCAGCAAGGAAATTATTGTAATTGTCACATTACAAACTATTTAGAATTATTCTCATACAATCTTTATTTTTACATTATTGTCTGACTTGTTTGTAATGTAAACTACATTTCAGTCAACAAAAGATTAGACGAATGGGTAACAGAAGACTGTCTAGATACTCGAAAAGTTCAATATCCTCGGCGAGATGGAACTGCACCAGGAACAGGAGCTGCGACCCCGAAGAAACAAGGTCTGAGCAGACCACCCAGTCCAACCAATGTAAATACAGAGCCTGTCAATGGTTCAGCCGTTTTACAAGCTGCCCTGCAAAAGAAAATGGCGAGAAAGCGAAAAGGTACTTTTTTAGAAAACGAAGACTCTCAAGATGGAGTGTCGCAGGTTCATCCAACTGCTGGTCCCAGGCCAACAGGTTCTCTAGTTGCTCACCATCATGATGATGTCGTTACTAGGATGAAAAACATAGAACTAATAGAACTCGGCAGACATCGAATAAAGCCCTGGTATTTTAGTCCTTATCCTCAAGAAATGGTGAACCTCCCTTGTATATACATATGTGAATTTTGCCTGAAATATCGAAAAAGTCGAAAGTGCCTCGAGAGACACTTAGTAAAGTGCAATCTACGACATCCACCAGGGAACGAGATCTATCGTAAAGGCTCGATATCGTTCTTTGAAATTGATGGCAGGAAAAACAAGAATTATGCACAGAATCTTTGTTTGTTGGCAAAACTGTTTTTAGATCATAAAACGCTTTATTATGATACAGATCCCTTTCTGTTTTACGTTATGACGGATTTTGACAGTAGGGGTTTTCACATAGTGGGTTACTTCTCTAAAGAGAAAGAATCAACTGAGGATCATAATGTTGCTTGTATCCTCACACTGCCACCGTACCAAAGAAAAGGTTATGGAAAACTACTAATTGAGTTCTCCTATGAACTATCCAAATTCGAGGGGAAAACCGGTTCACCAGAAAAGCCTCTTTCTGATCTAGGACTGCTCTCTTATAGAAGTTATTGGGCGCATACAATATTAGACATTCTTCTGAATGTCAAACCTCTTGTAGAGAATGAGAAAGCACAAATCACCATTAATGAGATTTGTGAACTTACTTCTATCAAAAAAGAAGATGTGATATCTACCTTACAAAATCTTAATCTAATCAATTATTATAAGGGACAGTATATCGTAACATTAAATAGGTAAGTAAAAAACGTAATTCTTATTGCACTTTATTAAATAACTAATATTTTCTCTGTTAATAGGGAAATAATTGAACAGCATTCAGCGGCCATGGAAAAAAGGCAAATAAGAATAGATCCCAAATGTTTGCATTGGACGCCAAAGGATTGGAGTATTAGAGCTAAATGGTGAAGATAACCGTAAAAGTGACAATAATTGACACTAATATATCGTGACATTCTTTTCAGGAATCCTGGAACTGAACACACGCGTTAAATAACTGATGTACAAAATTGTACATAGAACGACCTAGTGTTATGATAAGACTGTACCTGACTTTCTGCGTGAATCATTGGCCCAAACTGGCTTCCGAGCACAAACCTATGCTTCCACTGTTTTCACGCTGAGCCAGAGACACTGTTTTAATAGAGTGACTAATTTCTCTATACCTTTTCTTTTTTGTAATTGACACATACTTGTAAGTACTGACCCTCTGGTCGCTGATTTGTACAGAATGCCACTCATAGCGTAGAATTGTAAATAAATGTGATTTTATAAATTTCGTTTTCATCGTTATTATTATTTTATAATGTATTTTAAAAATAGGGTAAATAGTTAAAATGGGAAATTTATAATTGAATTAATTAATAATTAAATACGGATTGATAAACTAAAATTTTATGTCAAACTTTTCTTTAAAACATTTTTAGTGTTTCAAAAGTTTGAGTGTGAAAAATGTTTTTTGTATAACGAAAACAATGCATTGCACACGACTAAACAAACAATTAAAAAATTAGTAAAATCATAAATGTGTCATTAAATGTCTGAAGTTATTAACAAAATGTTTATTACATTTTAATTTCTCTTTTATTATATTCCACAGTCATATTTTTATCAGGTATGATCAAATAATTTCGATGCAATTTTAATGACATATTGTGATTTTAAAAACAGAAGGTTATGAAACATCACTTGTGTACAGGGTAAAGGTTTGCAAATTCCTGACCGTACTTTATTACGCATAAAGTATTTTTAATTTAATAAGAACGGGTCTCTGATTTAATTTATACATACAGGAGAATTAAAAAAAGAAGAATTAACAAAAAGAAATCCTATTTACACAAAAATTAGTTTTAAAATGTAGATCTTTCTGTCACATTTACAAGAGAGGGGAATTATAAAAATAGTATATACAACACGTATAGTCGAGATTCATGTACGTCATGTTTTATGTATGTGTATATATATATAGATATTTTTATATTCAACAGTAACATCACAGTAGCTTCATATACAATAAACTTTTGTTATATAATCATTTTATCAGCTGCCTTTGCGTTCGTTTCCACGCGAATACGGCACGACGAGTGCCAAAATCTCGCTACAACTTTCCAGCGGAGAAAAGTAAAAACAGTCGCAGCCTGTTAAATATATCTGCATTTTGAATGTCGAAAGGATCGCACATAATTTAATAGAAGCACTGACGCGACAAGGAACGCTGTTTTTGTACATCAGAGATCGTCGTTTTATTTTATTATATTACTAACATCAATGACTTCACGTTTCTTTTTTTCCTTCATTTCATAAAACTTGACAATGATTTGATGTCGAAGTGATACAATGTGACAATAACGTTTTTGCACTAAGACAAATATTCATTTAGATTCAGTTGTAAATCATGATTATATATAACTTTTTCTTGTTAAAATATAAATACAGTTATTTTCTTGTTTTATAGTACAATTAGTTGAAGTAAGTAAATTGAAGTGAAAAGAAATAAAACGTTTTGTTAATAGTATCATGTAATTATAAATCATATTCCCGTAATAATAATATTTATCTTAGCACTGAGTCCAAGAAATGGGGACAATGATGGCGGAGACCGTAACAATAACAACAACAACAACAATGATGAAAGATCGAAGGCAGCGGCAATAATGTGCAATA
>JABFPT010000913.1:13060-24009 GCA_022817245.1 Nixonia krombeini | reverse complement strand
AGTGTAGATTTTTTAAATAAATGACAATCAGAATTAACCTCACTTTTATCGTGTCCATAGGATGACCTACTAATACTGTACAAATTCCTCCGAATCCTCCACTGAGGAAATTCTTCGTGAGACTTACGTGTTCCGTCATTTTTATTTACTTAAATTATTAGAAAAAAGAAAGTTGTCAACAGTAAAGCAGTGTTATAAACATCCACGTTTGAATGTCAGCCAAGGGACAAAGCAGTCTTATTAAACTGAGGTCAAAGTTTGCCTACATTTATTACACCAATTTATTTCCGTTAATGTATGTTATGTAAGATTCTAATTACGTTATATTTGACATTCATTGCTCTTTTATCGCTGATTTTATAATATACATTTATCATGCTTAACAGCAGACAAAACATTTATAATAATACTGAATTGATATAACGTCAAAAGTCATTAAGGTGTTTGTAAAAAGTAATTTTTATTGTAACGTTATAAAAAAGGAATTTTTATTTGAAAATAATGTATTATATAACACGGTAAATAAAGAAAATCTTGTGTGATATAAATTAAAAATTTAAATGTTCCGCCTTTATTACAGAAGGTCATCGCTTCACACAATAACAAATTCAAAACGAATAGTACTTCAAATACAAATAAACCGCAGTCCCCATTTAATTATGTTACAAAAAGGCGTAAAAATTATTTTTAGTGACAAAATTTGTAAGGTAAAAGAGTATAATGAATTTCCACAATTTTTTATTTCGTTATGATAATTTCTTTTTATTTCTGTTTCATTTTAGACCTAATCGGAACATCAAAATTGTCAATTTCGTTCTGAAACAATCTGCTGTTTCGTTCTGAAACAATAATGCCGCAATAACCCGATGTTTAAACATTACGATTGAAAAAGGAAATGTTCAGTAAATTAATTAATTCAAATTTCTTGTAAAATTGGCAAGAAAATTTCAAAACAGAACAAATTAAATTTAAAAGCAATATTTCATATTTCAAAGAATAAATAGGTAATAGATAACTAAAAATAAGAAAGCGAATATTTTACTTTTTCACGATATTTGCTTGTAGCTAATATTTTTCGAAGAAAAGAATAAAAATGTAAATTTAGTGTCATTAGGAATTTAAATTTCAAAAAATAAAAACTAATATTTTTAAAAAGTAAATCAAAAGCGTAAAAAAATTACAATTGAAATTGTTTTTTGATTTTTATTGAATAAAAATCATTTGTGAAACTTTTAAATAATATCTTTGAAAATTTTATATTTTCTTAAAAAGCTGGATTTCGGTCGAATTTACAAAACATACGGACATTTTTCACTAATTTAAAAAAAACGTTTAATTGTATATTTTTGCAATAACAAGAAAAATAATACTAATTTTCTTATTGAATTCAAATGAAGTGTAAAATTACTTCAAACAGTGATAGCTTAAATTATTATGAAATTTGTGTGTGTAATTTTCTAATCTAAGGAAGGTTATGACAATATCCATCTTTATTATAAAAATTATTTAATTATCCCGTCATTAAAATTCCAATTTTTAATTATAATGACTAAAAAATATTATATTTTTTGTTCGCTCAAAATTTGTCCACATCAAGAAACCTTGTTCTGATAAATTATTCTGTTCAACAGATTGAAGCAACAGTACTGGAATGATCTTACTGCCATAATAGTAGCAGTGTCCACCGCCTTCGAAATATTGATCTTTCGGTGGGATGAGTACACTAGCTGCTGCTCATGCCCGGTACCTCTCAGCTGGTACAGACACCTCCACTCCCGATGCCAAAAAATGTTCACCGCCATGCCGTCAGCTTGTTGTTATTAAAATGTTTATACTATGTTAATGGCTGTTGTTCTTTTATGAAAGCATGTATAGTTTATACACACTGCCGGTGTGGGCGAGTCCCTTCGTCGGCTGACACGAACTAGAAACGGTAAGATTTTCTCTCCTCTACGTTTTCACACGCACTTTTTATCCAACAAACAACTGTTCGATCCCTGTAAACAAATATAGTATACAATATTTTACATATCCTCGCGAAACACTTTATTTATTAGTAAAGTCTTATCTGAAAATTAGATCTACCTTTTATTGTAATCTTGTGTAGGTGGAATCAATCATTGTGGTTTGGCATTAGATTTGATATAGTTTGCATATTCTGACTGAAACGATAATTCAAACTCCGTTGGTAAAAATCAGAATTGTAACAAACGGAATCCGTATATACTATAATATGTGGAACCTTAACACTCCTTAGATTAATCAAGTGTTCTTAATAGATTTATATACTATTTCAATTAATAATTTATCAATAATGATGTTGTAGAATAAAAAACATCAGAAAAAGAATCAATAGAATATATAACATTAATGAAAGTCATTTTCAAATAATATAAACAAAATTTTCCAATGCTCAAATATTCCGACATACATAACAATACGTTCCACTATTTGTTAATTTCAATTTTATGGAATCAGTTCATTAACTATATTTATATTAGTATAATTATATGACTTATGTTCATATAAATAGATTAATCTGAATACTACTTTACTGTGTATATACTACATATCAATTTTTAGTTTCTGCTTACTATGATTTTAAAATATGTCTATTCTGTACTTCTATTTAACTTTCATCTTTTTCTTCAATTGCTGTGAATTTATTTCACTGTCACTTTCGTTCTAAAACTATGAAAAATTAAAGAAAGTTAAACAAAATTAAGAAAAGTATAACTTGACTTTGATCACTTTAGGCCTCACTGCAACACGTGTACAATTCTACTTCACAATGCTCGGGCGGAAGCAAAGTTTGAAAGGGGAGCCTGTCCTGGCCGACTATGGCCCGGAGGAGTCTCTCAATGAGAGTGCCGATATCGAATGGGTAAACAAGGTATTAACAACAGAAATAAATTGCTAAATGTTATAGTTCGATCAATCAACGATAACGTGCAGTACAAATAATTCAGCTACTGGCCACGCAAAAAAGGAGATTTATAGTAGTCTGTATAATACTATACAATGCACATGTGCTCTGTACATTCGAATGTAAACAATTATGTATAAGTAATAATGATAAGCGAATGTAAATTTGAATGTAGATAGATCTCGTTGAAATGTATGAATCATTAACACATACACTGCAATATCTTAGATGTGGGTACGTAGGCTGATGAGGTTTTGCGCTTTGGTATCTTTAGCTTCAGTCTGCCTAAATACCCCAAAGACTTTCGAAAAAGTGCCACCGCTTCAGTGCGTCACATTCTTTTCCGATCTCATCGTGGCGTTTCTGTTCACCGCTGAAATGTTCGCCAAGATGCACATCCGTGGTGTGATGAAGGTATTGCTCAAATAGCTTTTCTTTCCCCACCTTAAGAATTGTACAAGCTTAAGATTTGTGTAATCTTCAGTAAAACATGACTAATCTTTGCGATTGTATGTATTATAGGCAGTACACTAAAATACTCGTTTCATTGAGTTGCAGAGGGATAAATCTTATCTGAAAGACCATTGGTGCCAGTTCGACGCAAGCATGGTGCTCTTCTTGTGGCTATCGGTGATATTGCAAACATTCGAAATGTTTGGTCTCGCCAACAAATTCAGCTACGCTTCCATAGTGCGAGCTCCGCGACCCTTGATTATGATAAGATTTCTTCGCGTCTTTCTCAAGTTCTCCATGCCTAAGGCGAGAATCAATCAGATTTTTAAGTAAGTTTTGAAATCCTTAATTAATAACGGATATTTTTAATAACCACCAGATTATCACTGGGGACATTATTACTGGCACGTCCTTGATTCCAGACGCTCGAGTCAACAAATCTACAACGTAACTCTATTCTTCCTGTTCTTCATGTCTCTTTATGGGCTTCTTGGAGTGCAGTTTTTTGGAGAACTTAAAAACCACTGCGTCTTAAATAACACTGATCCAAATCACGTGACTATTAATAGCCTCGCCATTCCAGATACATTTTGCTCAACGGACCCAAATTCTGGTTACCAGTGTCCTGAAGGAATGATCTGCATGAAGCTGGAATTATCCAGATACATTATGGGCTTTAACGGCTTTGATGAATTTGGTAACTAATTTTTCCTTGTAAAAAACGAAAGTAATAAAAGAAAACCAAAAAAGCGCTTTTTACTATATATTCAAGGTTATTAAACAGTTAGTCCAGAATAATCCTCATCAGGTTTAAACTTCACATCTAGCAATAGTTTACAGAAAATAGTCATGAATCATTATCATGAATCTTAAGCAAATACTTAACTTCCTCTTTCTTTATTTTCCTACCATAGTTAAATCAATTTTGTCAATTTAAGATGAGCTTAACGCAGTAATTAATGGTAATGTTTTTTCTGTTCAGCCACAAGTATATTCACCGTATATCAAGCAGCCTCACAAGAAGGTTGGGTATTTATAATGTACCGAGCAATAGACAGTTTACCTGCTTGGCGAGCGATCCTTTACTTCAGCACGATGATCTTCTTCCTAGCTTGGTTGGTCAAGAACGTCTTTATTGCCGTTATCACTGAAACATTCAATGAGATTCGAGTACAATTTCAACAAATGTGGGGCGTCCGTGGTCATATAAATAACAGCTCTGCATCACAGGTAGTATCATTTACTTTGATCGTAAAACCAGTTGTAACATAAGTAATGATAAAAAATTAATCACAGATTTTAATCGGTGATGACAATGGCTGGAAACTGATAACTCTGGACGAGAACAAACACGGTGGACCAGCCTCGCCATTATGTCACGCAATTTTGCGTTCCCCTCATTTTCGCATGGTAGTAATGATTGCCATCCTGGCGAATGGCATTACAACGGCAACAATGAATTTCAAGCACGATGAAAGACCAAAAGTTGCATACTACAGCAATTATTACTATGCAGAGGTTGCTTTTACAATATTCCTGGACCTAGAAACACTTTTCAAGATTTGGTGTCTGGGATTCCGCAGTTACTACAAACATTCCATTCACAAATTTGAATTATTATTAGCCATTGGTACCACAATTCATATTATACCGTTTTTCTACCTTTCTGGATTTACATACTTCCAGGTATGTTAGCAAGAAAATGTTCGACAAACAGTTTTGTAATCAACATGCAGTTTTAATTTACTCTTTTATTAGGTACTCCGTGTCGTTAGGTTAATTAAAGCGTCTCCTATGTTGGAAGATTTCGTGTACAAGATTTTCGGTCCTGGCAAAAAGCTCGGCAGCCTCATCATTTTCACCATGTGCCTACTTGTTATCTCCTCCAGCATTTCCATGCAGCTGTTCTGCTTCCTTTGCGATTTTACCAAATTCGAAACGTTCCCAGAGGTAATTGAAATCCATAATTTGGAAGTATTGTAAAATAATTATGTATGATAAAATATCTATTTACAGGCTTTTATGTCCATGTTCCAAATTTTAACCCAAGAAGCCTGGGTAGAAGTGATGGACGAGACGATGCTCAGGACCCATGAAACAGTGGCACCCTTTGTTGCAGTGTATTTCATACTTTATCATCTTTTCGTCACTTTGGTAAACTTAAAACTTACTATATCAAAACAGTTTCATTAAAATGTCTTAGAAATTCCTATTATTTTATTATTCAACTTTCATGCCTGTTATTGTAACTGCAGATTGTATTGAGCTTGTTTGTCGCTGTAATTCTGGATAATCTCGAGCTGGACGAAGACATAAAGAAACTAAAACAGCTCAAATTTCGAGAGCAAAGTGCAGAGATCAAGGAAACATTGCCTTTCAGATTGAGAATCTTTGAAAAATTCCCCGACAGTCCTCAAATGACCTGCCTACATAAAGTGCCATCAGACTTCAATTTGCCAAAGGTGAGAAGTACTGTGGCCTTTATAAAAGTGACTGTCTTATTGGTGTTATTAAACGTCATCTCTTTGAAAGGTGAGAGAGAGTTTTATGAGACAATTCGTTTTTGAAGTGGAAGACGATGAAAACGGCGGAACGAAAAGAATAAGCGAAACATTCGATTCGAAAATGGTATACAGGAAGCAACGACCGGTCAAAATTTTGAACAATCCTCCAAAAGTTAGGAACGTTGCTACAAGTTTGAAAAAAGCTGCCATCACGTATATAATCAAGTTGGTATTCAAATGCATTTTTTTACTTTATGCACAATCAATAATGTAATTCAGTATTAAAAAATAAATGTTTTGATATTTTTAGTGACTCCAATAATCAAAGACTGTTGTTGGGCGATTCCGCGATGATTCCAGTGCCAGGAAAGGGCCTATTGAAGCCTCAAGGAACGATCAGCAGTATGAAACAGTTGAGGATCGACCAAAAGAAGTAAATTGGAAGCAATTCAACTAATGAGTCTATCCAAAAAATGATTTTAAAAATAGTACCCATTGTCTTACAGGTCGATTCGCAGAAGCGTTCGAAGTGGTTCGATCAAATTGAAACAGACTTATGAACATCTCATGGAAAATGGAGACATAGGAGCTATAAACAGAGTTACATCGTCCCGTAGTAGACCTCATGATTTGGATATAAAGCTGTTGCAAGCAAAGAGGCAACAAGCTGAAATGCGAAGGTGGGTTAATTAGGTGAAATATGTGAGAAAAAAAGGCATTCAGGTATTTTATATTACCTTCCTGTTCTTGTCATTTATATAAGATAGTTTTATTTTTCGATTGCGTTGTATAGAACAGACGTTTTTTAGAAGGAAAAAAAGTTATTTAATATTAACCACAATACTTTGTTTGAAGTGTAGCTATTTTTTAACGTTTCAACAAGGTCTCTTTAATTTTAGAAATCAAAGAGAAGAAGATCTCAGAGAAAACCATCCTTTTTTTGATACCCCATTGTTCGCAGTGCCGCGTGAGAGTAAATTTCGTAAATTCTGTCAATTGTTAGTCTATGCAAGATATGATGCAAGGTTGAAAGATCCACTAACGGGGAAGGAGAGAAAAGTGCAGTACAAAACCTTCCAGTAAGCAGTTCATCTGATAATGATGTCCACTAATAGTTTGTAAAAAATTCAACTTTTATTATTAAATATTTGCACTTCAGTAACTTTCTTGGGCTTGTTACTTATCTGGATTGGTTCATGATTTGCGCGACAACGCTTTCCTGCATATCTATGATGTTTGAAACGCCCAAATATCGTGTTATGGAAGTGCCAGCACTCCAAATAGCTGAATATGGTTTCGTAATCTTTATGAGCATCGAGCTCACACTCAAAATCTTGGCGGATGGTCTGTTCTTTACTCCCAAGGCCTACATTAAAGACGTGGCTTCAGTTTTAGATGTTTTCATCTACGTGGTAAATACTTTAAGTAGAATTTTTAAATTATTTGATCTTATCAAAACCTAAAATGCACTTTCTAAATAACAAATGCAATTTAAACTTTAGGTAAGCCTGGTCTTTCTTTGCTGGATGCCGAGAAGCGTTCCACCGAATTCTGGTGCCCAACTACTTATGATTCTGAGATGCGTGAGGCCACTTAGAATCTTCACGTTGGTACCGCATATGCGGAAGGTCGTTTATGAGCTGTGTAGAGGCTTCAAGGAAATACTTTTGGTATCCACGTTATTAATCCTACTGATGTTCGTGTTTGCTAGTTATGGCGTGCAGCTTTATGGCGGAAGACTCGCGCGCTGTAATGATCCTACAATCACGAAGAAGGAGGACTGCATCGGAGTCTTCATGCGTCGAGTTTTCGTTACAAAGATGAAACTAAAACCGGGAGTAAATGAAAGTTATCCGTCCATTTTAGTGCCTCGAGTTTGGTTAGTAAATCTGTCAGACATTTAAAAAATTACAATATTTTATAAAAGGGATAGCATCCTGAAGTTAAGAGTAGGAAAATTTTGTTAGTTATTAGTCTCTGAACGATTTCCAAAAGCGTAGTTTAGAGATACAAGATTTTGTATGAATATAAGTTTTTATTCCTTTTTTCTCACAAAGATACATCCCTCCAAAGTAACAAAATTTGTAAAGACTTTCAGAAAATGTATAATATAATATTTCCATAATTGCCTCTTTTTGTGTACAGTGTATCGTGAATGTCTAGAATATATTTAGTTAATTAATTTTTAATATTCTAGGGCAAATCCAAGGCGCTTCAATTTTGACAATATTGGTGATGCCATGCTTGCTCTTTTTGAGGTACTTTCGTTCAAAGGCTGGCTGGATGTACGAGATGTTCTTATTAAAGCACTTGGACCTGTTAGTATTGTATGATTAATATTAAACAATTTACTTCACACAATGTTAAACTCACAATTACGGAAGTTAATGTTCTTGCAGGTTCACGCCATTTACATACACATCTACATTTTCCTTGGTTGCATGATTGGTCTGACCCTTTTCGTTGGTGTTGTTATCGCTAATTATTCAGAAAATAAAGGCACAGCCTTGTTGACGGTGGACCAAAGACGGTGGTAAATTATTTAATAGTACTAATAGTAACATTTAATAGCACTAAGTGCAAATACTGTTAGGTAACAGCTTTTAACGTCTTTTTTCGTTAATCGAAAGGTGCGATTTGAAAAAAAGACTGAAAATTGCGCAACCGTTGCACTTACCACCGAGACCAGATGGAAAGAAATTTCGGGCCTTTGTATATGACATCACGCAAAATATTACATTCAAGAGGTTTATCGCTGTAATGGTGCTGTTCAATAGCGGTTTGTTATGCGTATCGGTATGTACACATTAAGTGAAGATGGATACATAATTTTTGTCTGTAACAACATTATATTATTATATTATTCGTTTTTAAATATGTCAGTTGTGAAACCAAATTCAGTTATGAATAGTAAAAAAGTACAACCTGACATACATTATACCAATTTCAACTAACTCTAGTACTTATTATTTCTGGTTACAAATTACCGGATATTCATACCATTTTCAAGCTATTTTTTGAAAAATTACAAGTTATATTAAATTGCACGTCACAATGGGACAAATTAAAACATAGCAAGGACTTGAAATGACAATAATTTTTTAATGTTTCCTTCCACATTTTTCCAGTGGAGAATTGAGGAGGAACATACAGAACCACTTGCCACTGTATCAGCTATTCTAACTCTGGTTTTCCTAGTAGAAGTGATCATGAAGAACATCGCTTTCACTCCACGAGGATATTGGCAATCCAGGAGAAATCGATATGATCTCTTTGTCACTTCTTTTGGTGTTATTTGGATCATCATTCATGGAACTATGAAGGTGTATCACATGAATATTAAGTTAATTAATAAATCAGTCATTCCTTCTGAAAATAGTGTGAATGCACTTTTTTATTTGAAATATTAAATTAGTTAGTCGATAAATTTACATTACTTTGGAAATAGGCAGTTAAAAAAAAGTGATTAAATCAAGTTTTCTTTTATTAGATCAAAATGTCATTCATTATAAAATTCTAATCTAAGTATTGATGCACAGAATGATCTATCGTACGTGATTGGATTCATGGTTGTCATCCTGAGATTCTTCACCATCACAGGAAAACATACGACTCTGAAAATGTTAATGTTAACAGTCGGCGTGTCTGTCTGTAAAAGTTTTTTCATTATCTTTGGCATGTTTCTACTCGTTTTCTTCTACGCATTAGCAGGCACTATCATATTTGGCACTGTTAAATACGGCGAAGGCATTGGAAGGTAATCATGCAAAATAAGAAGCAAATAAGCTCAATGAAAAAGTTTAACAAGCGTGACATAATTTGCAGACGAGCTAATTTCGAGTCTCCGGTGACGGGAGTCGCCATGCTCTTTCGAATAGTTACGGGAGAAGACTGGAATAAAATTATGCACGATTGTATGATACAGCCACCCTACTGTACACCAGCAAACAATTACTGGGAAACTGACTGCGGAAATTTTCATGCTTCTCTGATCTACTTTTGCACTTTTTACGTTATTATAACATATATAGTTCTGAACCTGCTGGTGGGTGAGTAATAATCCTGATTACAAACTCATTCTTTTTCAGTTAAACACTCTTTTTTCCATTGACATAATGCATTTTTGCAGCTATTATTATGGAGAACTTTTCGCTATTTTATTCAAATGAGGAAGATGCTTTGTTGTCTTACGCGGATATTCGAAACTTCCAAAATACCTGGAACGTTGTGGACATTCACCAAAGAGGTGTAATTCCGGTTAGAAGGGTAAGTAAATTGTATAAAACTAAAATTGTATAATGGGAAATGTTCATACAATTAATTCTCTTAAACAAACAGGTAAAATTTATATTGAGATTGCTGAAAGGACGTCTTGAAACGGATCCGCAGAAAGACAGACTGCTTTTCAAGTACATGTGTTACGAATTAGAACGACTACACAACGGGGAAGACGTTACGTTTCATGATGTGATTAAGTCAGTAGTTATAAAATTGTATAATCTATTGTATATTTTAAGTCGTACGAGTGTTACCTATTTTTTACCCTTTGTATTACAGCATGTTGTCTTACCGATCAGTGGACATAAGAAAAGCGTTGCAACTGGAGGAACTTCTAGCTCGTGAAGAATTCGAGTACATAATAGAGGAAGAAGTCGCGAAACAGACCATTAGGACGTGGCTAGAAGGTTGCTTGAAAAAAATTCGTTCAGTAAGTTTCTAATACATAACGTTTAAGTATATAATTAATTTATAACAATCAGGTGCGCCATGTTGTAAGCAACATGTTTTTCTTATTTACCATTAATATAAAATTTTCCAGAAACAACAAAACAGTCTTATTGCTGGTCTTCGTGCAACCAACGACATTCCCATGCCTGTACAGGAGCATACTGAGGAAAAGAGCAAAGAAACCACAATCGAACGTGAGGAAGAAGCAGAAACGAAGGTAAACGTTATTGTCAGGGGTATTTCATTAACTGTGAAGGGTTCACAAATATCTAAGTATCTTTTTGGGATTAGACAACGGAACAGGCGCCAAAGAGCAAGAAGCCTGTAGTGCTACCCCG
>JABFPT010000911.1:18645-32244 GCA_022817245.1 Nixonia krombeini | reverse complement strand
TTTTCAAGAACTTTAATTCCTTATTGAATCACGGCATCTCCATCCGCGAACGATAAATACGTATTCCCAGGTAACAAAATTTACGAAATTATTTATTCGATACAGATTAAATTTCTTGCTTGTGCAAGAATAAAAAATATGTTTCCGTCTCATGTATTATTTATCAATAATAGAACATCAAAAAAATAAGAACAGAATTAAAGGTGTTGGTTATCCACTGAAGTGTAAAAAGGTGTCGAAAATCCTGCAACAAATTGAGTAACGAAGTACCGGATAAAAGCGACATTGGGAAAAATGTGATTAACGTCAGAAATTATATATGAAATATTCTGCTCTGTTTACATGACGCTTTCACCCAAACTCCGCAAAGTATTTTACACCAGTATGCCTATTACATCGCCGTGTAAATCGGAATCGATAAAACGGGAAATAAAAAGTGGCGGAAAATCGAGAGTACCGGAAAGAGTGTCTAACCTTCCCCTGTTAAAAGGGAACGGCAAACACGCGAGGGAAATATCCTGGCCATAAACTTCACGTAGCAAGGAACAATGAATAATTACGGTAATTGATTACCCCGTTTTCACGCCAGGCGGAGTGAACTACCGCGGGAAAAGTGCGGCAACGATGTAATTATACTTCCGGCAGTTAAGTACTTTGATGCTTTAGATTATAGTTCGGCAAGTCCCAGGCATGAGAATACAACTTTGAGTCAACTTTCGAGATGCACGCGAGACACGATTATCTATTTAGCCGGCATCCATTAAGACGTAGCCTATTTGGATGCTTGTGAAATGGGGCCGAAAATTAAAAGTTCCTGCCGCGGCCGGGAACGCGGCCGATCCAGCCTGGAATTCCCGCTTGACAAATTGGAAAACTTCCGAAGGCTCTTAACGTTTCTTGCTAATCGCGGCGACACATTTGCCTCGTCTGGTAATTTGAAGGCCGGAAAAAGAGCAAACGCCGGCCTGCATTTCCCGTGCATAAAACGGGGATGCGTTCCCTTTTTTTCCTTTTTTTTTTTTGGGGAGCTCGGCATAAGTTTCGCGCGCACGCGTTCGTACAGCTCATTAGTACGAATTTAAAAGCGTTTGAATAAAGCTTCGCGTAACGCGCTCTTTTAGTACCACCGTACGAAGATTCGCCTGCCTTTCTTAAAAGACTCGCTTTAATCATCATTATAAGTCACTTGGAATTATTTCCCATCATCTCGCATTGTTATTAAGGTCATGCCACGGCCGTGCAATTACGAATATTGACATCTCAAATGTGCTTTGCCTCGACTATTGTTATTAGTATTATTATCGTTGTCATTATGATTATCATTATTATTGTTATCGCGTACGCAATGGAAATAACTGACTCCGAACATCAAAGAAATGCTGTGACAAGCGTGCCTGATAAATAGCCGGGATGGGTGAAACGTGAACGAGTGGAAATATGTGAAAGCCGTGGCTCTGTAAACAAAGGAAATGGGAGAAAGATTTTGTAAAAAGTATTCGCTTGAAAGTAGCATTAAGGACGGTCTTTCCGTATAAAGGACGGTAAATCCGTAATCCGTTCTGTGTTGTTCTAGAAAGCCATATCACGGAATCTCAAATAGCTTCACTGCGCGGAGAAGATACACTGCAGTCGTCCCAAACGTAAATTTATTCTACTTTCTTTCTAAACGCGGCTACTCGCTTGTTCCGCGTCGCGATCTTGATTAATATACTAGGTTGAAATATTATCGGGGTGTTTATAGAAAAATCAGAGGAATATCGTGACGGGTTGGAGTACGATGGTCGAAATGCGGTGGTCGAAATGGTCGGTGTACGATGGCAGTGGTATGTCCGCCATTCCCTAACATCTCCATTTTTTTTAATTGAACGAAAAATATGCCCGCGTTTCGATGCGGGCAGCCTGCGCTGCGCGCGCGAATCGCATATTTCGCGATTAACATACTTCCCGCCCGACACATTGCCCGACCAGTAATCCAATTCCGGGGCGTGGATCGTTGCCCTTTGTCATATTAATATCATTGTTCCCATGTGGGAATGTTACCGAACGACGGCACGGCGCGAAAAAAAAAAATATTTTTCGCCTACTGTCAGAAACTAAAAGACCTTTCTTTTCAGAGTCGCGGAAAAAACTGGACAAAGCTCGGCGCGGAACAAAATTGCAGAGTCGCCCTAAAAGCGTTTTTCACTTAACGAGATTCTACGTTTGCGGCTTTTAGAGTCCCAATTGAGCCGACCGGACGGAAAGAAGGAGAAATTGACGCTGAAAAACAACACTATTCCGAATGACAAACGGTGCGGCGGTGAATCCCGCTTTAACGAGCGCTAATCGAGCTCCCGGTACGTGACTATTCTTGCTCCTTGGGACGATCGGAACAACGTTCATCACACGGGGGGACTTTAGAAAGCAAGAAATCCTATAAAAACCCCATTAACTGTGGGATAAGAATAATTTTGAATAAAAAATTTCTTCCTTCGTAAGACGAGTGTATCAAAGTAAAGAAAGCTCATTTTTGGAGATGAGAATTTCAAATCGGTCCAAAGGGACGTATTTCCGATTTCACTTTTAGAAATCCCTCGGCAATTCTTCTCGAGTCTCGAAGATTTGCATGAGACCTTCTCAAGTGCTTCCCTGTTGTTGGATGTTTTCTGGCCGATGCCAGAGCCGGCGATATTCACGGTTCGCCGGATCCGTTAAGAAAGCGCGATTGGCGATAATGCACGCGATTCGCAAACACTCGCCAAACGCTTCTGAAGGAGTTCTGGCGAATGGGAAGAATCCTCCTGAATCGTATCTACGGTAAACTTGTACATCGTGAGTCCAAAAGACTGCCAGATGTTATTTCTCAGTCTTTGGAAACCGGCTACGTGCGCTCACGTATATACACACGCATACATACACACACACACACACGTTCATATACATACACACATGTAAGTATTTGCGCGTGTACGAACGTAATTGAAGCATATTTCAGTCGGTGCATAAAAAAGACGAAGGAAAAGATGGCGGAGGAAAGGAACAATTGAGAAACACGGCAGAAGCGGAGTGTGGCAAAAACGGTGAATTTAGAGCGGCACGGCCAGGTGAAATTAACCTGGGACAAGTTGCCAACCCGGATGAGACTGTATCCGTGTAACAATGCATCCGAGTGCGGGGGCGAGCCCGGCGAAATTTACTACGGACATGTCCGCGTAATTAGGAGTCATTATGAGGGCGGGCGATAAACATGTATGATCGCAATGACACGAAGGGAATGTTTAATGCAGGCGTAAATGAAGCATCTCGCAGGAATGCCTAGGCAGTCACTCCCAGAGCCTTTTTCCCCCGATTTCCCGCTAGCGAAATGACGTCGATTTAGTTAATTCAGTCCCAACATGAAAAAACCCTTCAGAGAAGGAAATTTATATACGGGAGAAAAATCACCAGTTTGGCGTCAATAGAATTTTCAAAGTGAAGAAATCGATTGTATAACATGTACATACGGAAATAGGCAAGGTTACTGAACGTGACTGACAATAACTTGAATATATTATCGTTTTCGAGTTGTCTGCTAATACGGGCAAAAAGAAATATTGAAAAACGTCAAGAATATATAAATTTAGCAGCAAATTTAAGCTTTTGACCAGGAGGTTACTATTTAATTCATAATTCAATTCTTAAGTTGGATTAATTAATTAATCTTTAAGTAACAACCACCTTACTTTGGCTACGGTCACGGAACATAACGGCTGCATACATTTTGAAACTTACTTTCATCGTTCATGCATTACTTCCATCATCTCGCGTCGTCATTTTTGTTTTAATGAAACCGAAATAATTAATTCGGCTGTCGAAACGAGAGGTGTTAAAAAAGTCGAGTGTGCGAATGTTGGAAAACTCGCAGAAACGTCGAACACGTGCATAACGAAACTCCTAATTATGCCGTCGAATACGTAAAAATCTTGGGAAATATTTGATTACGATTTCCTTCGCAACGCGTTAAGCCGATCAAGAGATTCCGCCTCTATTTGACTCTGCCTCTTGACGCGTTCGAAACCGATCAATACCACCATCCGTATTGAAAATATCCGATTTTTTTTGAAGCCATGCCGTATTTCTGCTTCGCTCGATGCCGTTCCCTGCTTATGCAGTTTCGTTCCGTTCGTTCCCCGGGGCTCGGGGAAGTAGTGCGTCGTTGGCGCGAGGCATTATGCCAAAGTTGATTAAATACTGTAAGATCGTTCACTCCCGCTTCGTTAATCCACTCGGATCAGCGACGCTCGTCGATATTTCCCATTCCGTAAATTCGTCCCTCGGTTTCGATTCCCTTTGTCACTTTTCCATTCCACCGTCACATTCCTCGCTAAACAAGGCAAATGAATCCTTTTCGTTTCCAGTTGAAACTATTGACGCAGATTGCCCGTGTTAGGCAGAGATATGTCACATCACATTTCGAACGATTTCGATCAAACGTCATAATTCGGATGACGGACAATCGTTGGGAAATGTGTGCCTCTTTGTACATACAACGTAAATTTTAGTTCAATTAACACAATTTTTCATTCATTTACTTTTTCGAATTGATTTACATTCTACCTCAAACGTCCAATTTTCTAGCCAACTTACCAATCCAACGTATCCTCTAACAAAGAAATCAGAAATATGTAAACTATTATTATAGAATTACAAAATATTACATTCAATTATAAATTACGTCATAAAATACTCCGTGATATGCGTCTCAGAGAATATTTAACCTGAAATTTAATATGCAATTTGTGTTTGTTAGGTTAGGGCAAGTCAAATTGGCATTCTTTAATTAGCAACATCAACATTATTCTCCAGCGTTGCTGAAACATAGTGAAATGTTTAGGAACTGAAAAAAATAAGATAAAACAGGAGTAATGTACGTTACGTGACAAAAATCATTATAATGAAAAATGGCTTTGCTTGTGTGACCAACAACGACAGAAATATATTATGGCTTTATTAGCGAACAGGATCACTGGCCAGTTTGAGATACCGCTCCTCATCCAAACACGACGTTCACCAGAATTCGCACGTCTCGCATTACCCTGTCAGTAATTACCGGCCTCGAGAGGTTTGAACGAAGATTAGAATTGTAAAACGATATTCTTCTCCGCTGTATAACGTCGTATGATTCGCAAAGGGACTGCGCAACTTACGATGGAAAGGATTACGAAGCACCGCGGTGCATAAATCTTTGCTTAAAACTCTCCGTCGCGTGTTACGGAGGTCGAAAAGAACCGAAATTATTGGAGCAATAAAACTCGGCTTGTGAAAATCGGTGACACTTTAACTGTTTATCGTCTGTAAAGATGTGCGTTTATTTTTCAAAATCCAACACAGGAGAAATATATTTTACGCTTTTGTCCATGATTTGTCGCGAGATAAATTCTTTTATTGCACATAAGAAAAGAAATGAGAATTAGATTTCGAATTATAAAGAATAAAATATTCGATTGAAACAAAAGTTAGAAACAATACGTATTTACAGAACGATATAGAACCAGTTACAAACAAGTTACTTAAGATACCAATTTTTTGGAAGCTCGCGTTAAGTGCACTTTGATCGAAATTTGAACAGACCACTTAACAACTAAGCGATGGTCAAAGTCGCTTGGGGGATAATCAGTCATCGATAGGAAAGCAAACTCACCGCGTTTGGAGGCGTGGAAACTGTCTTGCGGCGATATCTGCTCAATTTGAGCGCTGAGCCGCGAGTTGGGCAAGATGTCCCTGTTGGCGTTGATCTTCTCCACCGCATAGCGAAACGCTACCTCTTGGTTTTTGTCCGCTGGATGGAACAATCCACCTGGGAAATCACCAGCCTATATTAAACTCAACGCTTTGGCGGTTACACGCTTTAAGTTATTTATCCGACACTTTCGCCGGCTATTTTTAATCCGGCGTCAAACATTGCCGTGTACAAATGTCAATATTGGTAAATATTCACCGTCTAGGAAAAACATCGGGGCGAAAGTGGTCCCCGGCCTTGAAAAATTAACCGCCAAATTTGTCCATTACTTTCGCCATACGCACGGCTCTTTGATTTACCGAAAACCCCGAGAAAATAACCTGTCCTTGTTCAAGGAAGGTGATGCGATTAAAAACTAACTCGCGTTCGACGTTATTCGCAACTATCGTGAAATCGATCCGTAATTTCCTCCTCGACTACGTCGCGTATTCGCCATTAACGAAGTTCCGAAGTCCGTCGTATGCAAATACGCAATGGGCGACTAACGGTAACGGCGACCATTCGACACGTATCGCTGTTGATACGCGTTGAAACAAACAGCGCGACCACTTTTGGTCAACTACGAGTGTCGACCGACATTTATGACAAACAGCTCCGCAATCAACACCGCTGTATTTTCATCAAAAGCGGCTATTCTGCGACGAAGGGCGAGACGCGCGGTCGAGGTTTACACGACATCGGTTTTCGCTTCGGCCGAATTTAAACGTCGCGTACTTGGGATCGGCCGCGGTGGGGAAATGTGACTCGTAAATCGAGTTCAACCTCATATTCGTCATACAGTAATTATTCGAGCAGCTGCTGCGACCAGGGCTCGGACTCGCAGAATTCGCCAGCAGATTTATAATTCTCGTTATCCTTCGTTACCGACTAATTTTGTTCGCCGATTTTCACCGTGACTAATTGCGTCTAACTTTTGATTACGCGAGTCGTCAATTCTTTCGGGAATCAACTGGACCGAGAGTGGGGGAGGATCACGGCGATGGGGTGTATTGGACGCGACCTCAAAATTTTGCCTACAATATGAATTTTCTCTTCCCGTTTCAAATCTCCCGCTTAAATCGCGATAAGAACGATGCACGAGGAAGATGCTGGCTGAATGACAAATAACATCTGGGAAGAGAAGTCGGTAACAAGATCTCGTAAGAACGATCGATACGCGAGGCTGATGCGCAGCTTTGTTTACGCGGTCGAGAGTCAATAGCGATTACTCCTTTTTGCGACCGGCGAACTAATGGGGCTTGAATATTCATCGTTTGTTAATGAATTATTTTGGACAGCTGGTGGCGCTTCCGTCGGCGCTGGCACGACTCCGAGGAAGGGAAAAAGCTAGTAAATCGTAACCGTATCGCCGGGCTCTGCAGTCATGCTCTATCGATTGTCTAATGAATTATTCGAGGACCAGGAGTATCGAGTATCTGGCGAACTATGCAAATACTCCGAATGCGTAATGCCACTCGCCATCTTGACACACTCCTTCGTCCCTGACTTCCGGTTTTATTCCAACCCCCCACCCCCACCGGGCTACGTATCACAGTCGACTCGCTACACCGTTGATATACCCGGCGAAAATGAATACGTTATATTAATTAACCGATTAATCAGTCGAACGTGTTCCCTTATTATCGAGCGTAATAATGTTAACGGTAAATAACGGCATCAATAAAACCGGCTTTTGTTGACGCTGGAACAAACGTTTCGCGAACGCTTATGAATTATGAACATTTTGCTTATGTCCGGCTTATACCGGGCCATGCATTATGCTGAGAAGTGAAAAATAGTCCAATAAATTATTTCCACGGGACGAAGTAACTACCTGATCAAACCCTGTATTTGGGTTTGGGTAGATTCCAAACAAGATGGCCGATACTTCCCACGGGGTCATGACTGCACAACCTTCCTTGAGACCAGAATCCGGTCTAACATGTCGATATATCGTAAATGAAATTTAACTTCGATTTAATTTTGTTCGCCGACTGGCAAGCACTTTCCACTATTTTCATTTAATTCAATCCTGTTCGTCCAGCAATCAAAACTTCCGCAAACATTTTGGAAGGAAAACGTAACGAATTTATTATAATTAGTCATTTTTCGTGAAATGGTATTAGAATTGGATCAACGGCGGTCTAAACCCGACGTAAATCTGCTTTTTGAAACAATATAATGACTATTATTCGTGGGAGAGAACAGACACGTCTGCCAGACTTGAGGAAACCTCGTAATCCTACTCTGCGCTACATTGTTACAAAATGTACGAATCGTATATTAGGGATCACGTGACGGGATATAATTAAATAGCCGAGAGTAATTTTCGCGCAGTATCTCGCAGATATCGCAGCAGAATTTCGGCTTGCTCGTATGCTGCTTGATACGCCAAATGCATCCGCTGTATTGTATCCCACTGCCAACGATGTCATTAAAGTTTACAGTAACTGTTACCTAATCATATACCGGCACCGCGATATTATAATTAACAGTACAATGCGAAACTTCTGGATACGAGCAACATCAGGTCAACGCATTACGCGCGAATTTGAAGATCGTAATATAACTGATGCCAAATGCAACATTTCTGCACTTGACTGTAATCCAGCAGCGTTGAAATCATCCCGCGGCCGTTTATACGGAATTCTGTGATCTTTTCATACGTATCTCGGAGATCGAACATACCCGTACACGAACTGCAATGAAAAAAAAGGAAAAAGTCGCAAAACTACACCGTTAGGAGACATTTCGATGAAAAGACGTAGAGCCATAAAACGGTATAAGGTTAAGTCTCCTATTTCCTCCCATTTTTCTTGGGACAGCGCCATTTTTGTATCATCATTTCACGTGGGAAGCGCCATACCGATATTCGTACAATAGATTCTGTTATTTTTACTTACGAGTGCCTTAATTTTACAACATATTTCATTTTTGTTGCAAACTGACCTCAAGTTTCTTCCCTACAAGTATGATAATAAATGCCCCAGTCTTTGGAACCAACATTCTGGGAGCACTGTGTAAAGTGCAATTCTCGTCTGGCTGGATGTTGAATTTCCTTCGGCCGACCTCGCGAAGCTAAGAATGAATTTGCATGCGGGAAAAAAATGGTTGTTACCGAAAGTTACTCACCTATCCTAATGACATCAGGAAGAGCGGTGGCCTGGACCGCGAGAGAAGCCAGTAAGAGCCACCTCACACCCATTTCCGAATCCGGTATATTCCGCGCTAATCTCTACTGCTGACCTCCCGCTGAAGAGAGTTCACCGTACTGCAAGAAAAAAGGAAGAATGTTCAGAAGTGAAACGGTGAGAGATGGTGTCGGTTAAGGCGCGGCTGCTTTGCATGCTCGTGCATTTTGCCGCAACGCGGTCTGGCTAATCGCTCCGAATATCGACACCGGTGTTTCTGGTCGGAATCATCATCAGGGCGATGCAGACGCAGCTCTTCCCGTCGGAGAAATGAGGATGAGGGGGCGCGTGTGCCGCACGTATCGTCTCGCGAGTACGCTCGCTTACGTGCATTATAGATCCGGAGAGAATAGAGGGCGCTGGGGGAGGGGGGGGGGGGGGGTAACCTCGACACCGGCACCGTCCGGGAATGTGGGCTGCATTTTAATGAAGTTCCTTCTGCCTTTGTGCGCTAAGCTTCCAGGCTACCGCGGAAGCACAGGCTCGTAAATTTTTTATGGAAACACGAATCATTTCCTCGACTCCCTCCCCATTATCAAGAACCTGCGCACCTTCTTACCCCTGTGCACCGCCGCGCCGGAGAGCTCGCCGGCTGAACCGTAAAATTTATTTACAACCCTGTGACAAATATGTTTTACGACCCGTTTCATAAATTCGGTTCGACACGTGCGGACAAGCGTCGCTGTATTAAATGGTTATTCATCGGTTTTTATGCCGACGCGCGGCGAGGCAGGGGGGCGCCACCGTCGTAAAAGCAAAAGCGAACTCTTCGTAACGAGAACAAGCGGCATCGGATGTACAGAAGCGTTAATAAACTTCCTTTTACACCGGCTGTAAAATATTTCAATTGTTCCAGTTGCAGGAACTTCTTTCGGGGAGAGATAGCGTTTGCGAATGAGGCATATAATTCACAGTGACGGAGCACATGCGGGGTTTACATGATTCACTGCCGGGTATACGCGTTTGAACTCCTGAAGAAATTATTATTTTCCCGGGGAGTTCTCGGCGGATGGAAACCAACATTCGGCGGATCGTTTCTCGCGCACGCTATTTTTATCATCGGCAAAGCGGCGAGAATATTTATAAATGTTGCGCGGCAAAATTGTTTAAGTGGGACGCGAGCCTCGTGGTAAACAGAAAAAGAAGAAATGAAGAACTGTGCGGCTGTTCAGCCGGGTTGGAATCGTTGCCGAAAAAATCATGCGAAGTTTCCGCGGGGAAGCTTTTCCTCTGGCAAAACCGAAAGTTGCGCGGAGCTTTCATCCCCGCGCACCGCCACTGTTCTCCACGGCTTTATTTCATAAACAAATGCTCTTTGACGGAAGCGGAAAGACCGAAATACTTTGTTATTGAAACACGCGTTTCCTTTGTCTCACCGCGAGACAAAAGATCGCGGTTTAATGAAGTTCTCGCGCAGCGGCGACCTTCATTGTTTTATATTCAGGCGGAAAATATCGCATTGATTGTTCTTACACGGGAATGCGAATTATATCTACGCTTGTCTTGCCTGAGACTTCGGTTACGAGTTAAATGTAAATGCTGGGGGGGAGGGGGAGGGGGAAACGCGCGGTCTGTCGACTTACCTTTCCCGAAACGAATGAATTTTATACTTTCATCGAGATTGAATCCGGATAGGAAAATGTTGACTTTGGGGACAGAGAAAAGTAGGATGATTCAATTAAAATTTTTCCACGTAGGAGAAAACTGCGTTTAGCTGAGGAAACATTCTCCCGTCGAATCAACGTTACGATCAAGCATGTAAACAGCGATGGCACCGTTTACAAGATCCATCGGTTTATCAGGTTTTCCGAATTTGCCTAAACCCCATTCAATAAAATAAACGAAACGGCGTTTCCCATGTCGAAGGGAGTGAAACATTACTTTTACATCGATTCCAACGGCTACTTTGTTTCACATTTCAATTTTTCAAATTCTTTCTACACCAATACATGTCTCTCATTCATAAGTAGAAAAAGTAAACTTTATACAGAAACAGAATTTGTTTTCCTAATTTCAAATTCATTTCCTAAAATTAGCAACCACCTACAATCCACATTTTGCGCGACAGCCGGAGAATTCATGCACGCGGTGGAAAGAAGAATTATAACAACGCGGTGGAGATGTCGACAGTTTACGGCGGGTTCGATAAAATCATATTTTTCATTCGACCGCGTTCGATTACCAATCCTCTCGAACTTTCGATCAAATGACAGTGACGGTAATGAATGCAATTTCACCGGGCCTGGAATTCGCGGACTAGAAAGTAGAAGTAAACGTCAATTTGTGAAAATCCCGGCGACCTTTTTTCCACGATGAAATCTCTATGACGAGAGGGATGATTTCCAGTCACGGGTGTCATTTTTATCAAGCACGGGCTGCCGAATGTTCAGTTATTTATGAAGGATTACCCCGCCGTGTCTTCCCTGGAATTTAAATCTTCCGTAGAGCAGTGTGAGAAGTACGTCACATTTGCCCCGGTATACTATTTTCCATTCCAAGTCGTAGTGAATATTCATGAGATGGAGTGGCCAACAGTAGGCAAATCCACCTGCGGCCTGCCACAGAATCGCACAGGATGCCAAACCACCTTGCAATCGCGCCAGTCGGATTCGCAAAACGTTTTAGGAATTTGAATCAGGATTCGCTGTCAAAATTCAGTCGCATTATCCCGGCAACTATTTACCTCCATTTCGTTCAATTTGCATACTATTAATTTTTCATTAACACCTTCCTGCCGATCCCTCCTTCCATTTCGTCATTCGTGACTCGTTTTTCAGTTTCATTATGCGTCGTAAACAATTAGCCGTGTGTCAATGGAACATGATTGTACAATGAAAATCGATTTACCACGCGCCCCAGTAATGAACTGCGATCGCGCTGAATTATAAACGGCCCGATTTAATTAATAGGCGACTTTCGTTAAGCTCGCTCGCCTCGCTCGGTTACGAAACTCAACCCGACTGAATTAATCCGTGAGTGAAAAACACGAATGCAGAAATTGCTGCGTAAAGTCAGTTATGGTATCGTCGATTCTGGAAGATCGGCGTATATTGCGCAAAAACCGTTTCTGGGAGTGCGTGCGAATAGTAATCCGGCTTATTGGAAAAAATACAGTCCGGGAGATCAAACGCGAATGAATTCGCGATGCTGATTAATACTCGAACGGGAATTCCATGAAAATGGATCGGGCGAGGAATACGCCTTTGGAGAAAAGCATAATTTAAAAGTTCAAAAGATTCCATCGCGCAGTCGACGAGTCATTTCCACTGGGGCGAATGAGATCGCGTATCCACTTCGCCCCTTGATGCGGATATTGACTCGATGTGTACCGGCGGGACGGATAAACTTTCCGCATTAAGTCGTCGACGGCGCAGGAATGACGCCGGAGCATCCCCGAGGAATTTTTATGTCACCCTCCGATTCAAACATTCGGCTGGCCGCGTTCTCATCGCGCAGGACGCCTCTTCAGCGTTGGGGATGGCGCGCGGAAAAGCCCCGCGCGGAACGATCGCGTCTGCGCCGCGTCATAAAGATCCGATGGCCTGTCTGCGACGACACTTCCGACTGCCACACTGCCGTCTGCAACTAAGGGTTACTGGCACACGCTCTTTTCACCAAGCGCTTCGGAAATGGGCTTCACGACGGAGTGGAATGCCTGGGATTATGGAAGGACATAATTAAAGTCTGCCGAGCGTGGTGACTTGATAGGGATGCCGGGTGAGGTTGACAAGACCGAACGAGATATCGCGTGGGACAATGACTCTCGACTCTTCATACTCTGAATACACACTGTGGTTGCGTGCAAGTACTTCGCGCACACCTTGCCTAATCACTCTGTTCTCAGACATTAATCAATTAGACTCCCCGCAACTTTGTGGCCTTGTTACTAGATCTAGTGATTTCTAAAGTGTCACAGCACAACTCTGAAAATTCCATTATATTCTTCGAGCTGAATGTCATTTTTGTGGAACGGACAGTTTATCCTTTTACACAATTATCCCAATACGTACATCTTGACAGTATCTAGATATATAAACATGTGATAAGAATCATGATTTTAACGCGTGTGCGTGTGTTATAGAAGTCAGACTAGTTCGTAACGCGTACACAATCATTTGTTGGGTTCTCCAAAGACTTTTCCAGTCCTTGCAACTGTTTTACTGGACTAACGTAGTTCGGTAGTTATTACCCCAATAATTCACTCGTAGCCACAGATCGCAGTTTGGCTACCACAGCACAATCGCTCCCCGGGTGTGAACGGCCTGGTTTCTATTACCACAATTGCTAGTTACTTCTATCACAGTTCTCTGTTAGTTCCCGCCACAACGTCACATGGTTATGATTACCGCGTCAACTGATCCTGGACTAAATTTAACTGCAGTCACAGCCAATACGAAACGTGCCATTTCTTTTACCCTTTCCGACAGTGTTTACCGTTGCGCCGAAGTTTATACCGGTGTTTAATTGCCGAGAATTTTTAACAGTCAGTACGCCGAAACATTGCGAACCATCGAAACTGCTCCAGTTTCCACGATCGTTTGATAATTGGGTCACTGGTTAAAGGTATAAAAAAAAGCGCCAGGAAAATTGGAAAGCAAAGTGAAAATGGTAAAATAATGAAGTAATTGATTCATAATTGTACGAGTATACACCTGCTGCCGTCCCCCTTTT
>JABFPT010000911.1:7952-18545 GCA_022817245.1 Nixonia krombeini | reverse complement strand
CGATAATTTTTGGCCCTTCGTGAAGCGGGATTTTTTCACTAGTGTTGCAATTAAAATCGCTTTGTAATACGGTGCAATTAGTTCCGTGAAGCAAGCTGATAATTGGCGAGTGCATTGGAAAACATTCATACGTGAAAACTGATTGATTCGGTCACGTGTATGCCCGATTGTTGAAAATATCGATAATCTTTTATGCATTCTGCTGAAATTATGAACTATAAAGCGCGTCCGTCACCGCTTCGAAACGTGACTCGATACATAGCGCTCGGACGAGTGGACCAAATTGAGGTCGTATCGTCTCTTAATGATTATCCGATGTTCCCGTGACTCGACGAGGATCTCGATTATCTCGAATAGGAATTTGAAAGGGGCATTATTGGGACCTTGATCAGAATGCTTAATATTTGCGATCGGATCATGACCGGGTTGTCTTTCAGAGAAATATCACTTTGGGCCAAAGCCAAGAACTTCGTCCTGAACAAAAACGTGACGTCACAATTGTGTAAACAATTAAGACGTGATTCTAAATCAATTGATTTACATTATGTGAATTTCGATATGGAATTGCAAAAATACGTAGTTACTTACAATTTTGATAATAGCTGGGTCGGGTGAGGTTGGGTTAATGCTTGTTAAAACTTCCAAAATGTACATTGAAAGAGACGAATAATTCCGTACGCGAATCTGTTCCAAATCAGCTTGTTAACAGAAACTCAATTTTTCTTCTTTTCGGTTCTCTCCGCGAAGGCTTGATCGCAAATAATCGATATAATACGCTGTTTGATTTCAATTCAGAATTTGATCAGCGTATTTCAGTCTGGATGCAGCGGGGAAATACGCCTACCGCATCATTGTCGCGGTCTCCGGTTCAAAGCCTCTATATCACAATCATTAAAAGTTGGTACGCTGAATTACGATGAAATAAGTCATGCAAATATTACAAATGGCACGTCAACTCGGTAAACGCGGAGACAGAACAAACTTTTAATGAATTTGCCGGACTAAGAAGTTATTTCCGACAATGCGATTTTCTGCTAAGACTTCATAAAGTCTTCCACAAAAACCTTTCCATTACGTAATAATAAAAAAGAGACTGCTCGTTATGAAACTCACGGCCTATACGCGCAACTGTCGAATTAGATCCAACTTTGTCGCTACACTAATGAAAAACAGAAAAGAAACTTTGGGAACGGTACGCGCTTAAACGGCCGTTGCTCCATATTGACGAAACTCTCTATTTGACGTGTATTTGCACTTTTTTTTTTTCAAGAGTACCGGCAGTTTACTAAACTTTCGCCGGAGCACTCGGTGTAAAAATGGCGCGTATTCAATTGTCGGCAAATGATCTTCGATGCGACGGAGCCGCTTTGAGCAACAATGGTCTGCTTTGTCATCTCACTCCCCCCTCCCCCCTACACCGCCATTCCTCCGCTGTAAGGTAAAAGTAATATTATAAAGGAAGTCGGGACGGGACGGCCGAGAAAGCAGCGAAGCCACGATTCTCGAACTTTCCCCGCGGTTGATTTTTTTCCACCGTTTTTCCTCCGTATGTCGCGATGCTCTTATTGCTCTTCTTTATTAAACCAACAGGACCAGCGGCCTCGCGCGGCCACCTTTGTCGCGTTGCGGCATGAAGAACTTCCGTGAGTTTCAGAATTATTGGCTCGGAAGAGCATGAAATAGATACGCCTCGACGCGACCCGCTGCCAAAAAGTCACTCCGACGAAAAATTAATAATTTCGCCGGGACGCCGCATTTCTCTCGCCTTTCAACTTTTTCCATACCTGCGCGCTGAAACGACGGAAGTACAAAGACTGCGCTCGGCGATCGCACGGCGTTCACCGCTGTATCGGACCCTGCAAAAATTGGCTGTAATCGCGTGTCACGTGACCGCCTTGTTCTTGCCTGTTCCAAAGAATGTTCGACCAACCGTAAATGGTCTCGTTTTCCTTCATAATACGTTGGATCGGTTCCGCTCGTGGATTATTTTACGACGGTGCGCTTTTCTTTCCCAGAAACGCTTATGGACGGGGTTAAAGTGATGGTAAAGAATGAAACATCTTTAATGGCAGTGGCGAGAAAGAGAGAGGGAGGGAGGGAGAGGTAGATATATCGTTTGACTTCCTACCATACTAAAAGTGTAGAATTGTTCGAATTGTTTGTTGGCAAAAGCAGATCTTGGACGAAGGCAGTAACTTCGTTCCAAAACGTTCCAGCTGCACGAACAAACATTTCCTCCAAGACAAAGCGTCGATATGCAAATGTGACATGTGGTTCAATAATACATAAACATTGAAACGAGATTGCGACAGGAAATTGCACTCGGTCGATAAAGATCCGGGAATGAAGATATTGAAAGCTGTTTGGAATAGTCACGTGACTTCTTAAATCGGATTACGGTGTGTATACGCAACTTTGGGTCACAAGTTTCCAAAATGTTCCGATGGTTCCAAAATGTTCCAGTGCCTTCAAATTGTTCCAATGCTTTCAAAACGTCCCGATTGTCCTCGAAAGGTATTCAATACCCCTCATTTCGTCAGCTCATCAGCTTTTTCTCCCAAGCCAATGTTTGCCGAATTGTCATGATGAAAGCGGCAGTAAACAGATCCGTCCTATTTTGGCAATATTACTCAGACTATTTTGCATCAAATTAATTAACTGCATGTAAACGGATATAGCTATGCTCCTAACGCAAAATATCAGTATTGCTGGCAGTGGGCAGTTAATGAAAATTACATGTATGCACAACTCAGTGTCGAGTATATGTAATAATACCTGTGTAGATATTTACGTTCTAAACAGAAACATATTCATACATATTCGTAACTCCTACAGGTATTACGATAAATACGATATCGATTAGGTTATCGAAGCTAACGTTAATTCAGTAACCGATTTTATGTTGATTCCACAATAGAGCATCATTAACGTGACATTGTCCGACTAACAGTTTATCGTATCAATAGCAAATTGTTAATAAGTTTCCATTTACCTCTGTAATTGGACGTGGTAAGACACGATTGACGGTGCCATTTTTGTACAATGACGATTTTTAATCAGTATGTTTATAATCCCATGCTTTTCTCTCGGAGAGCAATAATCCTTCTGAGAGAACTTCCCTGACCGATTTACCTGACCGATTTCTTGCGATTTACCGTTTGCATTGTGTATAATAACGAACTGCGATGTTCCATAATGACGACTTTCGCTACTGTAAAATTTGCATTTCTTTTCACGAACAACGATCGTTATTCGTATTTGACATTTTTTCAATACTTTGGCGCGCATCGGTCGAAAAAGGAAATGAAAGGTTGAAATCTTGAGTCACAAATTTCCTTGACAAGAAACACAGTGGAGGGGGTAATTGTAGCTCTACTGCAGAAGAACCCAGTGAGATGTAAAGGGAATAGACCGCGAGGAAGCGAATTTGAATGTAACGCTTCGTATCTCGCTGAAGTCGATTTCTATTCCGAAGTGGCTTTTTATAAAAAGTATACCATTTAGTCTTTTTACCCGTCGACTGTGATACCTGTCTTACATTCTATCTTGCCGTACGACGTCATTAACGACGCCGTTGCGTGCTACTGCCTCGCCTGACATTCTCGCCGTTATCACCGCCGTCAACATTAACCGACTAACCACCTGTGAAAGATTCCATTGTACCCCGTATTGGTGACAATTGTCGACCTCCCCAGAACTAATCTGCACGGTTTAGGTCAGATTAGGTTAGATGTCAGAAGTTGGAGAACAATATCCTTGAATTCCGAAGCGAATTTCCCGAATATTCAGTTTCGAGCAATTTCGGCAATACTGAATGAAATAAAAATAACGTTGATTCCATCAAAGCTTTAATTGGCGAACGAAGCACGAAAATTAGATTCGCAATTAGCAACGTTAACACAATTCGACTGCGATTGAAAAATCCGTCAAATCATGCACCTTTTATTCCACCGTCTTTCCTTCTTCCTTTGCGATGGAAAAGTTCCGGATTTATTTCCTAGTCTCTTAAAAGCCGTTAGAAACGGTACGTGATCAAGGAATGCGGAAAGATTGATATTTTACCAGTAGTGCATTTCACCTTCGCCATCTTCATTATCGTCAAAGCAAATCCTTTCAGCAAAATCCAACTTTATTCGCGTTCAAAGCTGTCTTCAGCCACATGGATTACACGCGAATCAAAAACGCGATGAAAGTTGCATCCTAATTTAAAGGAGATTCGACAAAAAGTGGCAGCCACGCAACCGCGAACGCGAAACGAAATGCACGCGTACACTTTTTTCCCACTGTTTCTCCCAAGGAAGTAGAAATTGGCTCCGCAACGTGCTCGGCAAGCCGAGTTGGGAGAAGGGAATTTCTGCGAGGAAATCACGTCTGTCGCTTCACGCGGAATTGTGACGAGTCCCTTAAAGGTCTACAGAAGTGGCCTTAAATTGGTCACCGTCGTTGGCGCGCAACGACGTGGAAACCTTTTACCCAAAATCAATGGCGCTCTCATAGATCGCATGCAAAGCGTCGATCTGGAATCCGACAACGTCGGGTCGTGACGTCACGTCGGATGTTACAGGGGACAAAGTCACATTCGCAATAACAATTTTTGCAATTTCTATTTAACATTCTTCCCTTTCTCAAGCGACACCACAAACAACTCACATTCGACTGGAGTAATTAAAAGTTTCACATTTATTGTCCGATTAAATAATGATGTTTTAATGAATGTGCGTCACTGGTTATGCTAACGAGCCAAACTTGAGACACCAGAAATAAGTTCGAGTACTGCTTTAATTCCCGTGATAGCGGCTTGATAGAAATTCGCTGTCTTGGCCGGATCGGTAGCACAATTAACGAACTTCAGATCCGCGAAGACTGTGGTAGAAGCGTTCAATTAACATTTTTACCGAGCCCCGATGACTATAAGGGGAGGCAACTCGGTAACGAGAAGCTTCAAATGACTCGATTAAAAACATTAAGCAGTTGCAGAATGGACTATGGAAAACGCGAGGAGACATTCCTGCAATTCCACCCCTCTATTCGTCTCCTTCCTGGGAGAAACCCCCATAGAAACATTTTTTTACCATTCGTGCACGCCGTTCAAATTGTTGGATTGGTTACAATGCCCAGAATAAGGTGGTGACTCGTTCACTTTGAAATTTTCGAGGTGCAAATTACTAAGGTGGAGAGTTATGTAGGCGCAAACTTCAAAATCCGATAGATCACACTCTCACCCCACCAATTTTTTTCGATTTTGCCCAATATCTCTGTACCTAATGATCGGAATGGTCGATATAGAGGGTGATTCTTGATGTCCATCGCGAGGTCTATCTGTTGGTATGTAAATCAATACTGAAAGCCGAAGGTGGTTTTTCGGAAAAAGAAAATGAAGAGCAAAGTGCAATTTTTCACAGTACCCCTTTGGAAAAATGTCGAAAAATCAACTTCGGCTTTCAACATTGAGTCATACACCAATGGATAGATCTCGCGACGCACATCAAGAATCACTACCTATGTTGGCCTCTCCGATCATTAGGAGCGGAGATATTATGAAAAGAAGGAATTTTTATGGGGTGTGTTTTTTCACCGAATTTCATAGTTATCGCCTTGTAATTCTCCGCCATTTAGGAATTTTAAAATAAACAAAGCACTATTTTGTTTCGGATATCAAGACGAATCCAACAAGCCGTAGCACGTCGGTCTGAACCAATAACACGACTTTTAATTACGGTTATGGCGTCGATAGTTTGAGTTTTGGAAAAATGTTGAAAAATCAACTTCAGCCTTCGGCATTGAGTTATACACCATTGGATAGATCTTGCGACGGGCATCAAGAATCACTACATATGTTGGCCCCTCCGATCAATAGGAGCGAAGATATTCGGGAAAAAGTAGATAAATTATGTGGTGTTTAATTTAATGAGCCCAAGCACACTGATGTAGAACAATAATACAACTTTCAACCACAGGTTATGATACAAACAGTTCTGCCTCCCCACCTCCTCCGGTTCGCGGATTATCGCAAGAGAAAGGCACTTGTACTCTGAAGAACCACTTTTGCGACACGAATTTGAACTCGCTGAAGAGGACGTTAAGATCGTGTGAAACACAAAGAAGTTATTTTCGAAATTTTGTCGAATCGAAATTTTTGGATATCAGTTAACCATATAATGCTACGTCGATTTTTATGGTCTCCATTCTTAAAATTTAGTGTTCCACATTTTGGATTATTCACAAGAGTACTGTTTACAAACTATCACATAACTACCCAGAACTCTATTTATTTTTTTCTCATTTTCGAAAAACTGGGTACCAACTCCACACAGTTGTTGACTCCTCAAAGGATGTTATGCATCCATATTTCGCAAAGCGGAGCACATCCAGTGTAATCCGCACCTTCGCTCTCGTCAAGTCGATGCAACATGCCAGGCACGGTCCAGGGACTATCTCGTATGAAGTAGTTGCGACACGAATATCTCTCAGAGGTGTACAGAGGTGAAATATCTCACAATGTCTGGGAGTGTGCACGAAAGAATATTGTCGCCGGGCGAAGGGAGTCTGTGAGAGGTCCTTTGCTGAGGTCATCCAGGCATGAAAAATTCGTCCAATGAGTGCTCGCGAGAAGCGTTAAAGACGACGCGAAGCTTCTTTTCCCTGTGCGTCCTCGCGACGGCCACATGCTGGGCCTGGTGTCACGACGGAGGTGGCGAAGGGATCGAAACTGGCTGGGGGGTCTGTATGACCGACTTGCTGGTACATGGCCATAAAATCACTGTATGAGCGAGAAATTTCTGGACCGTAACGCAGCCGGATCAAGCGACGAAAGAGACAAAGTGAGAGAGAAAATGAAAGAGAGACTGAAGGAGGGAGGGAGAAACAACGACCACAAGATTCCTCCAAAACGCAAGGGAAACACATTGAAGTGACGGAAACCGCATTACACTAGCAGCAGAGTCTCTGACAAGCAGTGTATCAGAAAGAGACAGTAAACAGAATACGCTATGTTAGGAAGAGATGGTGGATAGCACGCGCTCTACTAATAGCCGCACACAGAGCCGCATGGTGATAAGGCAATGAGCTTCCCGGCGATGTTCGAGCGGGTGAACGGATGCCTAAGTATGGGTTCTCAGTGAATGCGGAGTGAGGAAGTAGATACTTGATCAGGAGATGGGTAATGGCGCTCTGCCGGTCACGTGTTCGCAGATATTCGACGAACGCTTCTTCTATCTCACTTCTCATCACTTATGCGATTCGATCGTTTAAATGCAGTTCGTAAGGACAAACACGTTATTGCGAATTGCATCTGAACTGTCCAATACCACGTCGGCTGGTTACAAAATGATTGAATCAGGATTCTAAGTAAGCCAAAAGTACTTTATTTAGCCTAATATCTCTCCAGAATAAAGTTTATTTATTATTGTCGCGTGCTACGTCCTTACGCGAACGTAATCAAATTTTCGTACTCGGAAAACAGAAGATTTCCGTAATTAGTCAAAGGCCTAACGGCAACAGGGGAAGATCTGATTCCGAGCTACTTGGTACGGTCAAACGCCAATCGAGATCCAACGCGGATGCTGGAGTTAATCAACCGGCTTCATTATTGGAAATTTCAACGTTGCATCCCTCGTATAGTTGTCGCTGTGATAATATTATTTTGATCCATTATCCACATTTATAATGATTATACTAAAAATGATATTTCTTTTGTTCAAAACAAGCAGTTAGAGCTGAATGCAAAATTATGATAATGCTTAAAGAAATGGATAACTTTTTCTCATTCTGCTTCTTCATTACATGAAAAAGGCGTAGCATTACGTTATTAACATAAGCGTGACATAACGTATATAACACAACGTTATTAAATCCAACGCTATTAAATCCAGCCTTATTACCTGCGTTGCTCAGTGGTTAAAACGAAATGGGCGCATGATATGTCCTTGAGCGAAGAAAGCTTTTACTGGGAAGATGTCTTATTTCGTTAAGGGCTTTCGTAGACGCTATGAAAGTACTGATCCCCTCTTTAGAATTGAATCTTCCGTTTCCGATGTAGAGCATTTGCGCACCGAATATCAAAGAGTTTCATGCACGTTCGCCAGTAACTATTTCATTTATCGTTTTCACTGCTTTGAAACGTCACGACATGATAACGAAAATCCAAATGGGAAAAGTACCTCTCTGTTTTTTTCTTCGTTCTACAGAGGATCAAAACTTGGTATATAAATTGCCTATGCAAATTCATACCTGCGTCGATCGATATTCTTCATAAATATTCAATTCTGTCAATATAAAGCAGAATTCCTTGCCGCATTTAAAACAGTGATGATTCGTCGAACATTTTTTCTGTTCGTATTATCTTTTGACAATACTTAAATAGCGACTTGTTAAAGTTGCCTGATTGTCCCTTCAATAATTTGACGTTAACTTAACGAAAATTTTAGTCAACAATTTATAACTTGATTAGTGCTTGATTAAAATCCAAACAAATTGCGAGAGCATATCACCACGCCAAAGTCTGATTAATATGTCTTGAAATTCCTATAATCAGGATTTCCCACTTTCCGAAACATAACTTTTATCCTAAGTGGGAAAAGCGTGATGCTTCTGGTTGTATATTATGCGTGAAGCCGAGCCACTTGAACAAAGCCTCGGGAAAACCAGGCAATCCGAATAAAGCCTTATTAGGCACATACTTTACCGCACACATTGAGATGCCTCTTTTCCGTCGGCTTTATATGAGTCGCGATGAACGCGTATTAAAACAGGATGAATGTTTGTGTTACACTGGTTCGGCGTATAAATTAGTAGCACAATTCCCCGATGTTTATCCCGGGGATAAAGAGCGGATGAATAAATGGAAGATAAAATTTCAGCTCCCTTAAAATCTCAATAACAGTGTGCTAACGCTCTCAATAATACCCTCTTATCCGGCGAACTCGAGTCTCCTTTTCCCTCTCTATGACAACTCCTTCGACAGGAATCGATATAGAAGTGGCTTTCTTACTATAAATCTGCGGTAATGCCGACACAATGGTTTTCGAATAAAAGAACAAAAGGGGGAATGGAACGGCGATGATAAAGAGATTTCGTGGACTCGGGGAGTGTCGCATTCCTACAATAATAAATCCCCCGCTCATGATTAATCAATCGGGTTTGTTACGCACCAATAGTTTGCAGAAATATTTGTGAATAAAACAACCGGAGTGGGGGGAGTGAGGGTGGCGGGTGTCAACTCGCGTTGACACCGGCCGTGCGCGACATGTTTAGCGCGTTGTCGAACACCGGTTTTGCATAATAATTTCGACAATACTTGTTCCACGTTACGGAGTAAGTCCGCGCGCGTCACGTACGTGACCAGGAAATAAAGTGTACTCTTTCCCCACCGAAAGCCCTGATAGGAACATGGTTGCCGGTTTGATTACCGTGTTTACAGGCAGGAAATTCACGTTACGCTTTTCGACTTCTGATCAAGTATGCAAAACTGCCAAGCTTGCTTATTTCTTAATTCTTTTCGTACACGTGTACCCCGAGTTAGTTGCCAAATCACGTGATCATTGACAACGTGGCGATCATGTGACGAGTCACAATACGACAGTCACGCAAGAAGTCGTAATGGCGAGGTCATACGACGAGGCGTAATTGGTTGGTCACGTGACCGGTTCGCATTGACTCGCGCAGGATCGTAGACGAGCGAAGCGTTGTCAACCGAGAGGAATCGTTTGAGTAGGTGGTCGGAAAGTGGCACATTTAGACCACTTTAACGTATTCAAACGCCTCGTTAAAAGTGTCTCATTATAATCGTAATCTTCCTGTGAATACCAATGAGCGGTATTTGGATCAAGCTTCCAGCCGGGGAAAATCTTGCTCGAGTTATTTATTACGAAGTTATTTATTACGGCCGGGTTTTTCTACGGGACGCGGCTCGCAATTGCAAGAGTATCTGCGGTAATAATGTGTCAAGCGGATCGGATCGTCCGCCGGCGAGCGTGATGTTGGTTCATAACGAGCGAAAGATTATGTTAATTCTCCGGAGACGGGCACAGAGGTGAAGCCAACCGGTGGGTTTTACAAAGTATTCCCAACTGACTTCAGTTGGACTGAAATCCCACGGGAATGAAGATTAAATTGTATTTTAATCCGTCTGATCTCGCCAATCCGACAGCTGCGAGCGCGTGGAATCGAAATCCCGGTGTAAAAGTCTAATCGAGATATAATAAAGACGTGAATTATCATACTCCAGGCGGAGGGTAGTAAGTCGCGCCGCAACTCACGGCATTTGTCACGGATGACACATTTACAGACATACATCACCGGGGCTACTTCCGTTCTGGCAATCCGGCTCGGACAAAAGCGCCGGACAAAGGGCCGAATGCCGCGGTTCGTGATGCCGACCTATTCTTAACGAGGAAACAATTTCACTCCGGCGCGTTTCGACTTTGTAAACTTTTCCATGATTTCTGGCCCGTCCATAAAATTACTTCGTCATTTCGCCGGCGGCGAGAGTTGCGAGATAAATGTTCGGCTGCTTTTTTAATAGGATTTTCACGAGCCCGTGGAAATGATAACGCCTGCATCTGTCACTGAATCCGCGACTTTTCCTTCGCTCCC
>JABFPT010000908.1:9438-21694 GCA_022817245.1 Nixonia krombeini | reverse complement strand
CGCAGATTTACTTAGTATAATTTCCGATAATTTCAATAATTTCCGAAAAAATTCCAATACTATAATATTCCTATAATTATTATTACACGCAATAACACTGTTCGGAAATTAGCAACAAGTAATAACAACACATAAATTCGTTCACTTACGCCCCCTTTGTTTTATGACGCATCGAGAAAGATAAATTTGAAAAATTTAAGGTAATTATGAAAAATTATTTTATTTAATAAAAGTGTTTAGCGGGAATAAAACACGAAACCGAAGTGAAAATAAACAACTTAATTCAAAAATACGACCGAATAATAGCAAATCTCATTTAATAAAAACTAACAATATTGTAGAATTGAAATACGAGATGCGGCGACGAAACCGACCATAAAATAAATGATAGGCGCTGATTGAAATGGTAGCGAGATCATTCCAGCGAGTGATCGATCTGCAGGCAACGAGCGCTGGTGGCATTAGGCAGAGCATAATCAAGTACTCTTTGATCACCTTTTCGCAACAAGAGGCAAACGATTGCGACCAACAAGCGTGTCTTTTGAACAGTGACGGCGGCGGCAGCCGCCCCTGCGCGCCGGGCAATCGGTGTTTCCCAATAATCGAGTGGCGTACCCTTGTTCTCCTCGAGGCGATTACGCGCCGACACGGTGCAATTTTGCCGCCAATGTGCGGAACAATCGGCTGCTCTTCTTCCCGCGGAACAATGAAATCGCGATCGGGAAAAGGGTCGGCAAAGGGCTGCGCCAATTCTCAATCGTCGACCGTTCCCTAGCAGCACTTTGCGGAGTATGCTGCCAATCACCACGCGCCGTATAACCAATCGAATTATTCAGATCTTCGCAACGTGGCGCGTTCTTCCGTCCAATTTCGGCTCGTTCGTCCTGCGCCCTCGCCACATCTCTCTCATCTGCGTTTGCTCACCGATTATCATACATGCCACTGTGTTCAACGTCGTGGCAAATTATTTGCTTCGGCGGCGCATGGATTCCAACCGTAATTACATTTTCCCTGATATTCAATTAGTATTACCCGTCCATCTTCGCTTTTGAAATCTACTGGATGGAAGATTGGGACAACGGCTAAAAAAATAGCGCGTTGTTCAGACGGATATATAGACCAATTACATATATATAGGCATATATACATATATATAATAACGCAACACAGACCCAATTTCTCCGAACGTATATAACCTTTTTCTCTTTCACTTGAATGGGGCTGTTCGATTACGAAAACCCCACGACGATCGGTCACCAAGTCGCCAAAGTTCAGACCTCTAATCGCGCTAGAACTCTAATCGTTTGAATATGAATCGGGGAAAGAGGCGACCAAGCGAAACCTTGCTCAACTAGGCATTCACTGACGGCAGTAGAGCGTCTGAGATCTTCAACACTTCTTGTTTATATGCCAGTTAAAGGGTGAAACGGAATGTTCCAGTTGACAGGCCGATAAGCGCCTGTGTGTTCAACAATTATGGATTTGTGAGTGCCTATCCTCTTCTCCCTTCTGTTGTTTATGTCGAAGACTCGTAACGACCCACCGTAATAGTTGTTAATTTGCAGAGTTTGCTACGATATCGCCCGCGCAGAAGAGAAAAATAAGCAAGATCGTTAAGATTATTACTTGACCATCTCTTCACCACTCCATCCCAAGTGTGCGACTACTTGGCCGCGCGAAATTTCGTTCGCAACGCTAATGAAATCCGAAGGGCAACGAGCAATTTCTGAAGGTGACTTACCGGCCACGACGTAATCTAACTCCGGCAAGACTTTGCGCCGCGGGGGATGAGCTTCGGGATCGAGGTTGAGTTTCGTGAGCTCCTGGCTTTTCAGGAAACCATCCGGGAAACTTGTCTCTCTAAACGGAAAGCATACGTCACCGACAATGAAACTAAGTTCAATGAGAAACCTCGCCATGTCGATGCCATGCGATCTTCCTCCATCCTCTTCCTCCTTCTCGCTTGCCATTTCTTAAGATGCAGTAAGCAAAGGCTTGCAAACTAACGTCTCGAGAAAGAAAGTAGTAAAAGGAATATTCGAATAATGCAGACTGTAAAAGTACTCCTTACACTCTTCTACACTTCAAATGCAGCGAATTCTCCAAAAATCCTCAGACATTTGTAGATAATCCTGAAAGAAATTAGGAACACGCGTAAAAGTTTCGCTAACCCTGCATTTAAATCTTGATTACACCATCTGGATTGCATTTCATTAAAACGAACGGAAATTCACTTAATTGGAAGCGTTAAATTCCAAACACCACCTAGAAAGGTTCAACTTTTGCATCATATACCATCTGACGTCAAACAAAATAGATACAGTAGAAGAACAACATCTTCAAACACACGTTTCCTATAAAACAACGAATTGCTTGCGTGGATTTAAATACAGTTGAAATAATAAAAAAAAATACATTGTACAATAATATTCGATCTAAAGCTTAGACTTAAACACGAATAAGAGTGTACTCGACATATTCTAAAAATCAGAGTATGACTGGCTGAACACGTGCAAACAAAGCGTATAACCCAATACAGCCTTTCGTCGATGTTTGCTGCGGGCAACGCGGAAAGTGGAGATAAATCAGGAAAAGTGACGTTGTCAGAGGTCGTCAGTTCTGGTATGCGACTTTCAGCCCCATTTGAGCGTTGGTGGCAGGCGAAGAATGACGGCGTAAGCCGTGTCATGCGGCAGGGAAACTGGCCGTCTTGCCTTCAGTAAGTGATATATCGATATACGGACACACGCAGCGAGCAACAACTTCAAAGGAATCGCAGCGCGTGCCTATTCCGCCGCACGTGATCCTGTCGGCCGATGTTGTAACTCGGCCAGTTCCGCCCACCGCTGCGCTCGTACGTCACGATCAACCGTTTACTCCGATAACGACACGACAACGCCCCTAATTTAACGGCAACTCCGTCTCTCGTAATCGTTAGTGCGTGATTTGTTCATTATGCAGCTATCGGACGCGTGCGTTTGTCCGAGCGTCGACTAAGTGGAACGACTCGACCTGCGGTTAGCCGAAACGTTAGGCCAGAACGCCGCTCTATATCGGAAATGTATTATTGAGATTTATGCGGGCAGCGTTGTCGCGATTTCGCTTGATGAAAGACCAATTAAGGTTTCATCATCAACCCGTTTTCGAGGACTCCGTGAACTGACCCTTTAAGCGGGGAGAGAATCGGCGAACTGAGCAAAATGCGAATGGCATAAATAAGTGAGGAATGGAAGTTTGCAGTAAGCGCACTGGCGATAAAGGGATATTGTTCACCGAGGGGCGAGTGTGTACGCGAAGCTAAGTGGACGGATAAGCTGCAGCGAAGAACTTCTGAGAGGTAGACAGTGGCTCAGTGACGTGCAACGTCGGCGAGTGCAGCCAACACGGGTTGTCGGAAGTAGACTTGGTTGGGAAGCCGCGTGGATGAGAACCACTGCCTCGCATAGCGAACCCGCCAAAGAGTTTATTGGCTTTTAAGACGGGCGTAATTAAAATGTAAAGGCTTGTCAGTCGTCCCGTCAACCATTTCTTCCGCTCAATCTCGCCCTGTGCTCCAAATGCCTCCGACCTGCGTTTCTCCGTCTCATTGGCCGTTTCGCCGTTTAATAGCCCGCCGGGGAAAATATTCCCGTCACTGCTCCTTTCTCAAAAGCCGCGCGCCGCTCGTTATCCGGGCGTTGTTCACCGTTCCAAAAAATGCGATCGGAGCCGGCAGCTGTCGTCTGGGTGCGCTTCTTCGCGCCCCACTGCCACTTGTGCAAAGGCGCGTGTCCAGCCAATTGCAAGATTCCTCCGAGTCCACACGGTGATAGCCCGTATAAAACGGTTCGCCGGCGACCGGTTATTCCGGATGCACGGTCATCCGTACATTGTACAATATTTATTGGACGTATCCGGAACCAGCGAAGCAGATGCGATGTTCTCAGTAAAACAATAACCATTTTCCGGCCGACGACGTGGAATGAGTGGAGATGCTGCGAAGATAAATAAAATCAGAGCGGCAAGAGATGAAATATAACGAAGGTAAGCAAATAAATAGCAGGATATGAAAGAACCGGCCTTTGCGCGAGAAACGTAGCTCCATTGCCACTACGGTGTTCCATTACGATGCTTTCTCCAGGCCCAGATTTTACCAATAAACTAAAACGTTCGAGAAAAAATGTTCACTTCTACTCTCCTCTGTCCCGAAGAACATCGCATAACGGTACAAACGACAGCGAAGTAGTCCGTGGTCTCGAAAACGGCCGCAAAAAGCAAGGCTGAGTATAATAGTATCTGATTTTTGGGGCTTCAGGGTTTTCAGCGCGATATAATGCCACGTGTAACGAGGACAACGCGACAAATGTGAGAGGAAAGAAAAGCATATATAAAGAGAGAGCCGTGCATTCTGTAAGACCGTGGCATGAAAATCTGCATTTTTAATGGCCTGCCAGGCGGCGTAGAAGCACATCAAACGAAACGCCCCTCGCGGCTCCTCTCCCTGCTAAAGTGGGTTGCGTTCATACGTTTCGTCGCACGACGTCCAGACTTTCGGCCGCCACGTTTCAATGTGAAGCGCGCCCGCATATCACTCCGTACTTTGCCACGCAACGTATTTTCCAGTTAACTACCCAGCGCATTCAAGGTCCATGCATGTCGCAACTAGAGCAACCGGCATCGATATAAGTTTCCTTCAACTTCTCTAACGGTGCCCTCTTTATCCAGCGTAACCGCTAATTTCGTTTCTGGTCCCCATCGCTACCATCCACATCGTCGCTTGCAGTTCACTCTGGTTTTTCACCAACGGTTTCTAACCTCCCCCCACCCTCTCTCACTCCTCATCACGTTTCACGTGCGAGGAGCCTGGTAGAAATCAAGTGCCGGAGAAACTTTGAACAAGACCTCGATTTATTTCCGCGTCTTTTCCGCACTTGTAGGTCCGCCACCTGCCTCGTCTTTGCCACGTTAATTTCCCACTTTGCAATGTCTTCATAAGTCTTCCCCTGCGGTGGACTTTCTCTTTTGCTCTGCCACACTCGTCGAATACATCTCGTGCTTATTACACGATGAATCGTGTCAAAACATTGCAGACCTACGTTTGTAAGTCTGTCAGATCAAAGAAACGCATTAAACTCACATACGACGGAAATATGCTATAAGAAGATAAAAAATCGGGACATCAAACAGTTAAAGACAAGAAAAAACAATAACCGCAATGTCTGAATAACCGCCGATTTGTGTCATCCCTGACGCCCTTTCCGTTTTCATAACGCTACTTCTGATACGGCTGATACAAATACATTTCATATGATAGTTATGCAAATCGACCATTACGTCCGTTCGCTGGACACGATAACAAAGCGAAGCAGCCGCGTGTACCACGGCAGGGCCGAAGAATAGAAGAAGGCGGGCATCCATTTATTCATCCGCCTCATAAATAAATTCATGATGGACCGCGTCCCACGCGAGATACCGAGGCTTATTTAACATCATCTTCCGTCCGGTTCCGCCGTACGACTCTCTTTCCGCACCGATACTATATTTATGAGGACCAATCGTGCCGCCGCTTTTGAATACGGTCAAACCGGCGATCGGTTAATCGAAGATTTCGACAAGTTCGATGTTCATCATGTCGCAGTCGACCGTGCAGCGACGTGACGGGTGACGGACGAAGCGGTAGCCTCGGTACTCGTTCGGTAGTCGCTCGTTCAAACCGAGGACGAGCGATGTAGCCGCCAATCGAGCGTGTCATGCCATTAGGAGGAAAGCGATGGATCTGAAGCGGGCGGAAGCCTGCAGCTCTCACTGTCCGCATTCCCGTCTGTGTATGGCTCTTACACCGCTGCAACCATTTCCATTCACTGCGTCACTTCAGTATCGTTTCCAAAAGTGCGCGACTTATGCGTGCCTCGCGAATGCCTCGGTCCGAGCAGCCGCGCTATCTCAGCTGATGAATAGCGGCCGCAGCGAGTAGCAATTTCTCGGGACGAGAGGTCGCGACAGCGACTATCCGGAGTTGAAGAAAAAGCTTTTGTTTCGTTGTTGCCGGTTATTCCTGCGGGACAGATTAACCCAAACCCCCAGTGCTGCGGGGGCGCGAGCGGAAGAAGCCTCAGGCGTAAAACAAAACTAACGCCGCTGATGAGGAGGGAAGCGGCGACAAAGAAAATAGCGGAGAGAAGTCGGGACAATTGCGGGGTCGCGGCGAGCAGGACTGGAAAAGTTAGATGCTGTATCCTGCTTAGTTTGGAATACGGGATTAAGAAGCGACGGTGGCAACTCTCTCTCCTGGCGTTTGCACCACCGATCCCGTTTCCGCGCAACTCGAAACTCTTGATAAGCCTTTCCACTTTTACGAGCTAAAGTGTATTGAACTTGAACTTGGAAATTCGAGGAGGAGGCGGCGTTCTTGCAGCGGCAAATACGAGAGCGCGTCGATCGTTCCTGGATACGGAAGAAAGTTCCAGAATGACGCGGTTGTCGTGGCCTGGAAAAACGGACGGGATATGGGATGAATGCAATGTTATGGTACGTTGACCAGCACGGCTCATGTGGCTTCCGTCCGGCGTGCTTGTCCTGCCACGTTGCCCTGAACTCACCCATCTCGTTTTTTCTGTCTCGGCTACGAACCGTCGTTTCGCTTTTCTTCTCTCCCAACGCAAGAAATACGTAGATTCACTCATCATCGCGTTTACTCATCTTTTCGCAATATCACGGCGGATCCATATTTCAAAAAAACATGTAATCCAGGTACATATAAAGAAAAAGGTAAAGTAACGAGAGATACCGTCCAGATCGTTATGAAACTCGAGATATTGAATTTCGCGTACACGTTTCCTTCCTTGCAATGCCCTCAACTAGAGACTGTTAATCGTTTAATTAAACTTGTCTCGCTCTCCTCTGGCACGTTGCAGATACACTCTTTAAATAAACCTAGGAGTTGTCGTTATTTCGGTCAATTCTAAAGCACGCCGCTGTTTGCGATCCTAAGGGGCGAATTGACCCACATACAGTTAATAAACTACAATCAATGGCAATCCCATCGCTTACTCCGTCCTGCTCGTTCCTCCGCTACTTCCCTGTCTCAAGAACTCTCGCTGTTTAGATTCGGCCGTGCTACGAAAGGGTCTAATTTGCATTCGTGTGTGTGACTGCGGAATAAAGGTGATTCGTAGCGCGAAGCACGTTTCGGAACAGAATCCGATCGCCCCTGTCGACGCGCTGGCTCTCTATCTCTCTGCTTCTTCTTCCTTGCAGCCACCGCCGCCAGTCGTTATTGAGAATAAGCGGAATCGCCCTCCCCTTCCTTCTCCTCTTCTTCCTCCTTCTCTTCCCGCCGCTACTGTGCCATCCCCAGCTCTGTGGAGATATCGTGCGGTCCCGCAATATCGTGAAGGGACAATTTTCCCGCAGGAATCGGATCTGCCAGGCCAAACATGACTTTTGAATCTCGGGAGCTCAAGGTGTCTTTCCCTAAAGCGTTTATCGACGGAATCACAAACGGAATACGATCGCTTCCCCCAGCCTCCTGATCCGATAATCGAATGACTTTTATAAGGCGCTCTGTTCCACTTTCATGACATGTGTAACCACGCTTTCCCTCCCCTTTTTCACGGTCCAACCGCATACCACCCAAAATCGGATCAATTAACCGCATGCTGAGTTTCTGTTGACCGGTAAGATAATCAACGAACTGAGGCGCAGATCGTTGCCGAATTCGTCATTCCTTTCATGTCGCGAGGTACATCGTTTGAATAATGGAACACGGGGAAACGACATTAATTGTATTAACGAGAATAACTGACGCGATTCGACATAAATCTAAAGAATAGAGATTTTCTGCATTTTTCTAAATTGCAATTGGAAAGACGAGGTCGCGTCATTGGGAGGGAGTCGTGTGTGCTGATGAGGAGAGAACAATTCTACCGAATCTAGCTCAACACTGGCTACTGATCCGCATACGTGTTTCACACGTTGTGTAGGAACGAGCACTTCCAATGAATCGATCATCGTTTCCCCAACTGAGAACGTGCGATGCGATCCGAGCGAAACAGAGTCAACACGTCTGTTCTGGTCATCCCATCCTAGAGAATACTAAAGGTCGGTGCGTCGTCGAACTTATTGGCCGACTTGCTGTAAAAACAAGAGCCTCTGGCGACTGTGTTGCTTTACCGTGTTTTGCCAGAGACCTCGTCCCTGGCAAAACAACACACCATCTCTTAGGTGAAGCGGGTAAAAAAATTTCCTGACAACTCAAGTCAAACACGCAACGAGAAACATTCGCCCCTGAGAAGGACAGACGAAAAAATAGGACGGTTCACTGAAAGATGGGATAAGAGATACCTAATCTCCGGAAGCACTTTTAACAAACCTGAATTCCATTCCGCTAAGGTAATATCGTAAGCAGTGTGGCAAAGGGATCGAGGAAATTGGCACGATAAACAGTGCATAGCTTCTGAAATGCGTGTGATCGAGCTACCAACTACTACCTGTCTGACAGTTTGGCATGCTGCCTTTCACCGTTTCCAGCGTATGTCTATTTTAGCTATGTAATGTACTCACTAGTGCGTACGCTATCACACAAATACACGTATACATAACCTCTTGCATCTAAGCCGGGTTGATGCATCTACAAATTGATCGAGCCAACCTGATGTGCATGCAACACCAAGACGCCCATGTCTCTGCAAGGCACTTCCATGATGGTCGCGAAAGCGTGCTCGGAATTGACAGAACTTTTAAAATCTTCTACTCACACGCTTTCAGTTTATATGGAATTAATGCAGCCTCGGCAACGTATTATGTATTATTATTTACCACGCTCTGAATCACGAATGGCAATTTTTCTACAGGTACTTTACCAGACGATACAACAAAGGCGTGTCTGAAATAAAAATTCTCTCAAATCTAACAATTGACGCGTTTCCACGAGATCGCAATAGTAAAAGGTGTTTTTTCTAAAGATCGACTGCCGCGACATCTGTGGAGAAAATTCTTCGACGTCCACCTTCTTTCACCCATAAAGTTGCGAATCTTCCACAGTAAAATAATCAACGACACCAAAACCAGAGCGATTACAAACTGAATTTAATGATCGGCCGAGAAGCTATATCAGCGTCGCTATTAACTTATGAAAAATGCGATGTCTCGTAAATAAATATTGTCGCTCTTGAGGAACCAATAAAAATGACCGGCAGGCTTTATTGTGCCATAAAACGCGGGGACACATTTTTCCGCTTTTCGGTTTACGGGTGAACTATTAAAGTTGTGGCGGGCCAATAATAGAGCACGCCCGAAGAAACTGTCGAAACCGCGAGAGAGGACTGCAGCGGTGGCAACCCGCGTTTCAGCCACGCCGATGGAGTTAGGCGCCGATCGACTTTCGCTGTTCCGGAGCGGTTTGAGGGAGAGAAGGGGGGGACCGGCACAGTTATATTGCTATGCATATGGCGCTACGGACAATAAAACGAAATGGCCGCGGTGCGGCGGGTTATGCCGCCAAGGTATAGGATTTTAGAATCGGCTTTAATCGGACGACTGGGCGAGGCGACTGGCCAATTGCCCCGTTTGACTTCCCTCTTGTACACCCTCTCCCACCAAACCCCTCCCCACCCACTTGTTCCTCCTTTCTTCCTCATGATCACCACCTTCTGCGAAGAACATCCACTCTCGAGTGTTCTCTCGAAAATTAAGGAACAAGTATATTTAGACAAGCTGATGAAATCGTAAGTTAGCATTTTCGTACATTTTGAACATTTGGAAATTGTGTTCTTCAAAAACTTGGCATTCAGCAAATGTCCGATATTGCAAAAGTCTGTCTGTCTTTATAGTATCAGAACTTTGAAACCCTTAGTTTGATAACCGTTTTTTCCAAGTTTGTATGGGAAATATTTCACAAACTATTTGAACTTGAAAATTATGTCATAATGAGGATTAACTTGCCTGGAGGAAATGATATTCTGAATTTATGAAATCCACAATATCATTTTTTCACATATCAGTGAAAAAAATTCACAATATCAGTATTTATGAAAAAAATGATATTGTACTGTATTGTAAATGATATTATAACTAAAAATAAAAATGTATATTTTTACAAAACATAACGTTTAAAGTGGCTGAAAAATTTGATGAAATACTAATACAGTGTACAGTTACTAATTCTAACTGTTATTGCGAAATATGAAATTATCCGCAATACTTACAGTAACCCAATCTAAATTAATTAAGAGTCAAAGGAAAAAAGAAATTGAACGTGAGCAAGGTTAGATACAAGAATAGTTACAAGAAAGAAACCGATCTTCGCTCTTAGTTGTTCAGTCAGGAGCCAACCTAACCTCCACTATTCTATTAACTGCATTCAATCCATTAAATCTCCCCGACCTCAGCCTTTTCGCGCGATGCAATTTTTAGCACGTTCCGCGATACACACCGTAATTCGGAGAAATGACCCTCCACGGAGAGAGCGTTGTTAATTATAATTAGAACGAAGGAGAAGGAGGAGAGCAGAGATCGCGAACCTCGCACGACAATCCAGACCCGTTTTAACATTCGCTCGAAAATTCCATGAAATTTTACGACCCTCGCTGCGACTATTTACCAGGCGGGGGCGTGTAATTAAAGTCGCCAGATCTCTTCTTTTAATCGGGCAAGATGCATCGCCGTGGCCCGGTTGCTACGCTGCCGCGAGGAATTAATCGGCCCGCGAGCAAAGTCGAGATTAATCGATACGACCCGTACGTGTACCAGCGGGAATTCGAGTTACAGGTTCATCGACGCGGAGAAAAAAGGCGGCGGGTGGTGGGAGAAGAGAGCGGAAAATTGAGGAACAGTTACGGAAGCGGCTGCCGCGTTATCACCGGATCTGCACCAACTCGAGCTCGAAACGGTTTACATTTACCAAAAGTTTCAAATTGCGCTCGAACAGAAGTCTACTTTATTACGCCGACGGTCGGTATTTCACTAGTCGCACTTGTTCCGCCGAAACCCAGTCGCGGGAATCAGTGACGGACAGCTCACCCGGACCGAGGCCAGAATGCGTAGGGAAATGAATACGACATTATCACTCGGCTTGGAAAACCGAATGAAGTCGTCGGAATGAAAATTCCCGAGGGAGGGTTTGTTCGACGCGTACTCGCGGAGAGGCGGCGGGGAGAAGAATTTGACAAGGGTTAAGCGTTAACGACCTCGCCGTCTATCCGCCGTGCGTCTGATTAAAAGATCGGACAACGGGGAAGGGAGTAGAAAGAGGGATGGTACTTTTCGGCAACAGTCAGACGGTGAGTTGGTTACAAAGTTGCGAGTTAAAAACACAATGAAGGACGAAAGCTCGCCGAGTTGTGAGCGACCCGGACAAGGCGCTTCGCGGCCCAGTGTAGGGAGAGGGGATTGAGACAAAGGGTGACACTGAAACAATGGCTTGTAATCTTTGGAGCCCTCCGAGAACGGCCCTGCTGTCCCGCGTTACGCCGTGTTTCGACCCTTGCGCGGCACAAGGTAGTGGTCGGCCCCGGGACGAAGACAATGAGCCGGCTAAGAGCCCTCGAGCGTAAAACGAAGCGGCATCGGCGTCTTCGCCCCGCTCGTCGCATGACGCTTCGATCGTTGAGTCGGACGTCGGCGAGCTTTCTTGACGGTTCGCTTGGCAATGACGGACGGCGTTGCGTCGAACGCCTGCTTAGTACGACGCCGGATGGTCAGGGAGCGGACTCTAATGCGAGCGCAATAACCCACCGTGCGCGGCATTACCCCACGTTACCGGCAAGACTTTTAAAGCCTGGCGGCGGACTGACGGAACGATCCAATAAACACGAAGCGGCCGATGATAAAAATACATTCATAAAAGGCAACGCCACGTTTACTGTATTGCAATGCGTAATCGCATAACTGTGGCAGCGTATTACATCCACGCTGCTGTTTACACTGAAATGGTGAAGGTTAATACGCGTAATAAAAGATATGTTCCGTGAATAACGTTCATCGCGCCAGTCTCGAATGGCTTCATCGAACGATATACGCGCGCAATTATATATGCCCGTAAAATAACAAATTCCCGGTGAATCGGTGTATATCAAACTAATACGCGGTGAATAATTAACGTTACACTTCGTTTCATTAAGCTTTCGGCTCTGTTTATGAATGCGAGCTTTTGCGCTTATTGGACCTCCTTAAAACTGCTATAGTAATTGGATTAATGTCACCATTCTTTATTCGACTTCTAATTTAATGCTTAACTTAACGACGCGATGATGAACGACGTTGATTAAAGAAGGATTCT
>JABFPT010000906.1:15085-28564 GCA_022817245.1 Nixonia krombeini | reverse complement strand
TATTTACGATTCTGATAACAAATGTTTTTGCAAAATTAATTGTTGCATTGTTTTCCATTTCAGGTTAGGCCGGCGATGAATCGCGTTACTGAGAAAACATTACTTTAGACAAGAGCTGGTTCGTTATTAAACGGTGACTTGCTGTCTGCGTCGTAAATTGATAAACTCGTTCCACAACGTGTTATTGATAAGAGGCATACACGACTTCTAGCTGTCGCACTTTTCACTTTACTGGTAGGTGTTCCGCGGAAGATACGCACAACACCGCTGATATGATACTGCCGATAGTGCGGTGATGAATCATTCAAGATTTTGAGGTAATTCCTTTTTTGTAATTGGATTAAGCTTGAACAGTGCTCGCGTGAAAGAAAAGCGTAAAATAATAATTATTATTGTATTATTATAATTATTTTTTATTTTCACTAACGCTGTGCACGAAGATTATCTAAAAATGTCAAGTGAGTTGAAAAGAAAAAAGATGACAATTTTTTTTATACCTTTCCTTTGAAATGTTTACTATGATCGAATTATCGTAATACTTGAGTTTCAAATTAGGTGTGAGACTTTGGAAGAACTTTGTTACACATTTGGTTAACTGAAATTTCAAAAACAATTATAAGCTTTGTCGGGATCATATTTTTATTAAATTGCTAATTATGAACATTATTCGTGATGAGTAAAACGGTATGATAAACACTAGTCAGAAATGTCGAGTACACCAAATTGCCTTGTTTACTAATAACTAATTAGTTTAAAAGGTTCCATATTCATTTCGGTTACTTTTCACTGTACTTTTCGCCAAATAAAGTGTATTATGAGTAGCGCTTGAAATTCAAATGTAATGGAATGCGTTGGCTGGAAAACTTAACAACATGTTACGGTATATGTTAAGTTATTTATTTTTCACTCCGTGCACAAGATAATAACAAAGTGTTAGTTTTGAATAAATGAAAACAGTTTTAATATATCCAAATTTTATTTCAAATTTGCATTCATAATTTGTTCTATTTTTTTATAGTAAAATAAAAGTGATTCACCGTGCGTGTAAAACTGTGCGAAGTCTGAGAAACGTAAGTCGACACAATCGAGTGTGAAATGACGTCACGTGGATCTTTCTCCGGAAAATGAATAAGCCGACAGGTTTACGACACCATTTGTGAAATCTGTAGTGAAAACGCAAAACGAAAGACGAAATGAAAAAACGAAAATACCAATTTTACAATAATTTACCGCTTGAAATTGAGCCCAGAAAATCTAGAAAGGAAGTAGTTTGGACATTTGTTACAAACAATTTCACCTCTCTGTAGATTATACAATGTACTTTTTCGCATTAACACGCGACGTCTCGAAAAGTCGAAACGTAATGCACGCTATGGAATCGGGATTTTAATAGAAATAGTGGGCCGTTATTGGCGCGCCGATGATATCGCGATCGGCGCGTTGGTAGCCCTGTAATCTGCCCCCTCGACATCTGGTTATCCGATACAATCATCGCTTCTTCGGCGATTAGAATATTCGCGAACAGCGCGGTGATTTCGGGCGAGCGATATCAAAGAATTTCGCCACTGTCGCATTTCCTGCTTGACCTTTCAGTTGTCGCCAACGGTGTAAAAAGAAAAATTGAAAAAAAAAACAGAGAACAAAGTTTCAAAAAAGAAAAGAGTTTCAAAGCAATCAAATGGAATAATAAAGTCTGCGCAAAATGGTCCAAGTGGTAATAAAGTACTTGAAGTCAGGTTCATAATCAGCGTCGTATATACGAAAAGGGTCAATATCGTAAAACTCCCAGTCACGCTTGCAACGGGCGACACATTTGTACACTTACAAAACACCATAAAGAAGTAACCTAACGTTACTTTAAGATGAAGCTACCTTAAAGCTTTTACTTTTACTTTGCCAATGCCGAATCGGAATTTCGGACGTTGCTTTGCGTCGGTTCGAGAGATCGTTCGCAGGTCGCCGATCGAGTCCGCGTCTCGAGCAATTGGTACCTGGGCGATCGGTCGTTGCGTGGATGACCATCGATCGGAACACGGGCTTTTTTCCTCGCGTTCGCTCCTTCCTTTTTTCCATGGCCCCCTGCACTCACGCCGCACCCGTAATCTCATTATGCGCTAACGATGTTGCCCAGCATGATGTTCCAACCGCGGATGGCTACTACGCGTTTCCTCCGACCGCTCCTCCTCCCGTACGCAAGCTCACTACCGCCCTTTCTTTTCTCCATTTGTTCCCGCGCGCCGGCTAATTGAATCGCTCCTGCGGCGTGCTTCTTGCGATCGTTGCATTCTGCACGAAATTTCGCGTCGATTCATCATCGGTGTTTCCAATCGGCGAACACGACGCCGGGCTATTTTTTACTCCCCACGGACCGCTCGTTCTTCTTTTTCGATCGATCCAACCTCGTATGTGGGTCATTTCTGCACCGCTCATTTTTACATGTTATTCCATCGATTAGCACTGACGTTTAATAGCCAGTTCGTGACGGAGGGCTACGGACGAGAGTGCCAAGTCACCCGCCACGATCGAGTGCAAAGCTGAACATTGCAGAATCCGTTTAATATTTGAGGTTAGGTTCGACAGGATTTGCATTATCCTCCTTCGCACGGAGCCGGTACGGCCGTTATTCAAATTGCGTTAGTTGTACAACGAGAGTGCAATCGGAAGATTTTCCACTCGAGTTCGATGTAGCAGGTTGGCAAGAAGGTAATGTCGGTTTTTGGCGTGAAATAAAGCGGAAAAAACCAAAATTACTTTCCCTATAGTTTAAAGTTGATTAGAAAACTGTCTTAATTGCCGTCTTACAGCTCTCGTAATCCGCGTTCACATTTTCGACACGAGACTGAAAGTGATAAGACTCGCTTTTATGTTTAACTTTCGCCTTCTTTGTTTATTATAAATATCAAATTGACAATGCATTTGCCAATTTATTTATTTACTTAGTCGTCTCCGTTGAATGAATTTAAAATTGGACGTGCAATTTTTTCACGAGAGTCGAGATATTCGTAACCATATTATACGATATATTACATATTCCAATCATCGCAGTAAAACTACGTAAAAATTCTCAAAGGCGTGAAAGCTCGATCGCGATCGCAGTGCGATTGCAAAGGAGAGTCGTTGATTTACTTCGAGAAAAGCTGTTGAAACTGACCACGAGAATTGCCGATAATGCGCGATTATAAATTAGATACTGCGTAATCTTGGCTGTTTAACAATACCGGGTATTATGAGGTTCACAAAATCTGATTACATCCACAATACCAATCGTATCTCGTTTGATTTACGATCTCCCGAATAACAGTACAATTTGAGATTGAAGGTCATTTCTCGTATTAGAACCTAACACGTCTCGACCACGAACGATATATCTGATTTGTTTATTGCGTTCACAACCGTTCGAAATAGAAGACGTATATTATGCACTGAGAAAATTGTATTACCCCAACGAAAGTTGTTTTCGCGCTTTTAACGGCTGCGATATTCCTGTAAATGAAATCGTTTACACATATTTATAAACACAAGGCAAACGTTTATTTGAATATGTAACTTTTTACAAACGTAATATTCGTAATGATATATATTTTTAAATAATAAAAAAACTGGAAGCTTTTCTAAATGAACGAGAGCTTTCCTCTGTAAATAGTGCAAAAGGCGGTGGGATTGATCGAACCGAAGGAGGAAAGAAATTGGCGAAAAGGTAGCGTTACGAGCGTTGCGCAACGTTCGGCAGAATGGTCGCGAATCGCGGCAACCGTTTGGCAAAGATCGAAAGCCGCGGTTGTCGAGAGTCGCCGGTTGCGCAAAAATCGTCAATCACCGCGGCGTAACTAGATCATCGCAAAGATGGGAAGAAGCGTAGCCAGATCACCATAATCGAGCCGTGGAGCAGCCATAGAGGCGAGGGAACGAGATTATCCCGGAGCGTGGCGTGGAAGCTGCCGTGTCTGTGAGCGTGTGTTGGTGCGCAAGCGTATATGTATCTCTGTGTGAGTGCGCGTGTGTGTGTGTGTGAGATGGCGACGTCCGCAGGGGTAGCGTCGCGACGCCCTGAGGGGCTCCCGGCCGGAAGCCCCGCCCCTGTGGAAGTCACCACCAACCGGGAGTGCAACGTTCAGGAACGAGAGGAGGAGCCGTCCGCGGCGGCCAGGTAACCCGAGAAACTTTTCACCAGCGCCAGTATCTCTTCGGCCCTCGAGCGGAGACGTTCTTGTTGCCTTTTTTTCCCCGGGCCGTCTGACAAGTCGAGCCTCCGATTCGCTACCGATCTTCTTTTTTTCCCCGTCTCCCGCTCACTCTCGCTCTGTCTCTCCAGCTCCCTTCCCTCGGCCGTATCTCTGTCTCTGTCAGCGCCGAGATCGCCTTGTCCCATTCATAACACGCATGCATCGCACACGAGTACGCGCCGTAAACCCGCGCACGTGCGGTTGACGTTTCAAGCGTGGATGACAGTGTCGAGAGTTCGATCGTGACGGGACAGTGCAAAGTCGCCAGCAAGATGATGGACACGGGCAAGATGGAGCCGTTGACGCCGCCGCATACACCGCCGAACGTAGCCGTCGAGAGGACGATGCCACCGCAGGCGAGCCCGCAACGGTGGCCGCGCACCCAGCAGTTGCACCAGCAACAGCACCAGCCGAGCATGCAACATCCCGCCGGTTACCACTCGACCTTCCTCGACCACTGGCTACGCGGCGCAGCCCTGCTCGCCGTGCGCGGATGCTGCCCACAAACCTCGCCGCACCAACACGCTCACCCAGCGGTGCACCCGGGACTCACCATGCCGGCGCCACCGTCCAACTTCCTCGCCAGGAAGCTCACCGGCCAACGGCCGAAGAAACAGTTCATCTGTCAGTTCTGCCACAGACAGTTCACCAAAAGTTACAATTTGCTGATACACGTGAGGACGCACACGGACGAGAGACCGTACTCCTGCGACATCTGCGGCAAAGCCTTCCGCAGGCAGGATCATCTCAGGGATCACCGGTAAGTCGTGTTCTCCTACCTTTGTTTTCTACGCTTCCACGTACCTTTGTCGCCGCCGGCTCGCTTTTCCTACGAGTCATCCAACCCGATCATTTTTCATACGTATTTTTCTCGGTTGCCGTATTGCCAGTGCGATATGATTAATGTTCTCTTTCGTGAACGTCTGTTTCGAACGGTTAATTATTCCGCCAGCCTTCCACCGCTCGACCAATTAAGAAAAGGACGGAAACGTTTAGCGATTCGTCTACCGCGACTTCGGAAGGCTCTCTGTGTCGTTTAATGACCGGTTAACAATACTGGTTTCTGCTTACCCCGTTCAAAACGATCGTTATCGAATGAAACGTGGGTTTGTTATCCAATTTTTATTGTCAACAATTTTTAACGCCATGTAAAAACATACTCGGAATATAAAAATGCTGCCAATACATATTCGTTACATCTCTTCGACACAATCGAGAAATATTAACGTATCAATTATGTACAATGTTGTTTATAGAACGCGATCGAACTGTTAAGTGCGGGTAGAAAATGAAAAAAATGATAAGTTATGATGTGAAAATGCCGTATGTTTATGAGAAACGTAGAATCAACTTTGTTCCATTGACGAGACGTGACGACTAAAAAATGGTTATGGGCTTTCCGCAGGTACATTCACAGTAAAGTGAAGCCGTTCAAGTGCAGCGAGTGCGGCAAGGGATTCTGCCAGAGCCGTACGTTGGCCGTGCACAAGAGCACGCACCGGGACGAGTCGCCGTACAAGTGCCCGGTGTGCTCGAGGAGCTTTAACCAAAGGAGTAACCTGAAGACGCATCTGTTGACGCACACCGACATCCCGCAAGACCTCAGGATAGAGTCGCCAGCGGTGGCCGAGAGGTTGGCCGCCTCTTCCGCTGCCCGCCAGACCACGGCCAAAGTCAGTGACCTGCTGCCAATAGCGAGGACCACGTCAGCGCCAAAGTTAGGCTTTAGCATAGAGGAAATCATGCGCCGTTAGAGGAAGTCAAACGCCGGAATCGCGTATTTAACGCAACTTCTACTCTCTTCACATGTACAGATCGTTTACATGTATAAAAAGACTTTCGCGAGTACAAAGTTCCGCCGGAGGTGTATTATTAGGAATAATCGCTCGAGACCAAACTGTGAGGATTCGATTAGTCGTAGACTGCAACGCAGCCGTTTCCTTAGCGATTTGTAGAGATGAGACTGATGCGGTAGTACTGTTATATTGTGATCCTACGCACCCGGATGCTCTTTCCAAAGTTTCTCCCGTTCTCGAGTAAATACAGGCTTGTTGGACAACCGCGGTTGCGGGGGTAACGATTGGCGGAGAGAAGCGATCCGGGAGTAGCCGTGCTTCTTAGCTTTGTTACGTATCGAGGGAAGGTTATCCTCACGTGGAACAGCTCTCGCGCGTATTCTCCACCGTTGGGTAACGACGTAGTGGCAAAACGAGGTTAGCCGTCGACGACAGTGACGGCTGCATAACCGATCAGTTTGAGCCGCCGTGTTCACGGTAATCCAAGCCGGATCGTCTTTCCCGGCGTAACGTCTGACTTCATCGACGAGGCACCTGTACATATTAGCCACTACGCGTCACTCGAGAGTCGTTCCAGTCATTATCTCGGACCATCGCCGTAATTACCGACCCACCGAGCAGCGCGCGAGCGGGGAGCGAAATTCAAATGATCCGAGCAAATGATATCTCGCCGTTCCGTTGTTGGCGAACCTTCGGACAATTAGACGCCGATGACGTTCCCAGCGTAGAATGCGTAAAAGCTCACTCCGGTTTCCCGAGAGCGATTCACCGCTAATGAGGACTCGTTTGATTATCAGCCGACGTAACGTTCAGATACCGCTGCGTTTCGCAACGGCGTTTTATTTCTGAAAGAACCTGTACAAACTTTCGTCCCGGCCTCGTTAATCGCGCCATCACGCGTCTGCTCGTGATCCGGAGTTCGGGCCTAACGAGATCCGGTGCTAATCGACTTTTCAGCTCTCAGGGCCCGGCTACTCGTAAAATTGGGAAACCTCCATCTGATAAGCTGTTAAAGATCCGTTCTTTATTTCGGTTTTCCAGCGACCTGTAAATATTTTCCCATCCCAGGCTCCCACCTTGCTCCTCGCCTCGACGACCACCCACGCTATCTTTCTGTACATAGTCCCCAGATCTAAACCTCTTTCCCTTTTTCCCGCGACATAGAGATTTTATTTTCCTTTTCTTAAATACACCAGCTATCTTCCAATGCGTTTATCATTGTTACATTTAAGGCTGTTGTATATGTATATGTATGTATATATAGATAGATAGATAGGTAGATAAGCGATGTTGAATTCTGGACGATCGTTTGACACTCGAAACGAATGTAACCAGTTTCGGAATTTATATAGATGTTTTTAAAAAAGAAGGCGGGTAGCTAAGTTTATTCAAAACACATCTCGTTTCACTCGACGTAATTGCTTCTCGCGTTTGCGAATTACACTCGCCAAACGATTTTGTTAATCACGACTTCGTACAATTACTTTTTTTTTTTTGTTCGTTTCGTCAACTTATGATTGACATAAGTAAAAAACTGCATTGCCAGTTTTACAATTAAATCAACACTGTTTTAGATTAACACGATATGTATAAGTTATAACAAGGTTATAGTCTGCATATTTTGTACCATAGATATATATATATATATATTGTAATATATGTATGTATATACAATCCGTTACACATACAGTGTAAAATATATGGAATAGGTTGTAATTCTGTAAATCAGATAACAACGGGAATTGTTTTACGAAAATTAACAAACTCGTTTTCTGAGTGTGGTTTCGTGTCAGTTCGGTGGCGATAGCGAAGGTGTTATAAAACATTTCGAATACGTGTATGTGTGTATATATATGTGTCTGGCTGGTATGTAGTAGTCGTTACGCAGCGAATCGTCGTCGTAGGTGTAAATTTTGTGTCTTTAATGTCGTCGATGTCGTCAACTTTATCTAAATGCTCTCGGGGCTTGCCGAGAGCTTTGAGTATCGGAGCCAGCGAGCTAATTGTATGCGGGCTTCGACGTCGTGTAGAATACGTATACGTACCAAAAAGAGAACATTCCGAGAGCAATCGTCAGCTCTAGTCGACTTTATGTAAGATTTATTGTTATTGACTGGAAATAGATGCGATAAATGGTGAAATACGTTCGTTAACTTCCTCAAATGCCTTCTCCGACACTCGAATTCCTACGCTTATGCCAAGTGAGGAAAAATACACGATAGTTCGACGCGACATCGAGCCTTCTCGCTGTCGCAGACGAATAACGGAATAACGCTTCCGCATTCGTAGGTAATGCACCTTTATGTCTAGAAACGGTACAAATTTGGTTCGCTTTTTTCTCCTTCCTTTTTTTTTTGCATTATAGTAAATGTTTATTTGTTACTCGATAGTTCATTGCAAGAATAAAATTCAGATGTTCAGTACTTTTTTGCGAATTGTTTAAACATGTTTCATTCACTTTTCCCAAGTTACGTAACATATCCATTGAGCGACGTATTGAAACTTGCAGAAAGAGAAAGCGTGGACCGCTCGTCCAGATTTGTATTGACTCGCGTTGTCAAACGTGATTTCGGACAATGGGTCGGGTAGTTAGCAGTGCTTGCCCGGCAGTTAGCAGAGTTTGACTTTAATTAATTCTACCCCCGTTGCAGGATAAAGGATAATGAAAAAGTGGGTAAACATAGTTTCCCGCATTGACTCCCCCCCTCCCACCATCCATTAATTTCCTACACTGTCACGTTACCGTCTTTGGCTCGACTGTGTCAAAGGCGAAGGTCGTCGATGACGGCAAATGTGTCATTGCGGATGAAACCGTTTCATTATATCCAACCCTGACAACTGACGATACGACTTTTCGCGCGAAATCGAATGGCGGTGGATCGAGTCGAATCGAACGACGCGTTACTCCACGAGGTAACCGTGCAAAAGACAATTTCTCATTGGTGGCGGAATGGTAGCAGGTAGCCGGGCGGATCACCGGCTCACCCTTTCCCTCGGAGCGAACTATTTAATTACAATAATCAGAACATTGGGGTTCCTGGGATCCTCGCTGATGACTTGTCTCGGAAAGGAAGGTAATCGTTTCCTAAATAGTCGTGTAGTGGACAACGCCGACCCGGTCCAGGTAGAGGATACGGCGTGTGTATGCCGGCAACTACGTTTGCCGCGGCGACCTCGATCTTTTTTCCCTTTTTTTCCCTCCGCTGCGCCTCTCATTTTTCATTTCAATTCACCTTTTACGCCGGGGGAGAAAGGGCAACCGGTGTTCCAAGGACTATCAAAGTATTAAGGTTTCGGAGCATAACGAATGCAAGTGTCCGTGAGCCGTACAAAGGAGCGAGGCGTCGAAATCGCGCCTGAAATATGTCGCGGTGTCAAACGCACGCGCGCGAAAAATGAAAATTGACTGCTTCAGGCGCGAAATTGCGACGGTCACGTGACGATCGGCTGATCGATCGGCGGTTCCGGGGCGACGCAGGGCAGCGTGTGAAAATGCGAGGATCGCGTGAGAGCGTGGAATCGCGGCCGTGTATAATATTTATTTAGGTGTAGCGATATTTAGCGCTCGTTTGGAAGCCCTCCGGCGCAACGTGGAAAGAGCGATGACCACGAAGTGACGCGGAGGGTCTCGTCACGGCGTTGACGAGCGTGAAATGCGAATTAATGAGGCTGAAGTGGAGTCGAGGCCCGTGACATTCGGGAAGAGATCCAATAGCGGGGGAAAACGCCACTCCGGTTGACAAACGCGTTTGATAATCGCGCATGCGCGCGCCCTCTCGCGGATCCGCGGCAGCTCTCGTGACTCCGACGCGACAGCGGCTCCGGCGTGCCGCACCTCCTCACGATTTGCGATTTCTTTCTCACAACCACGGACCCGGCTTCCGCCGCTTTTTGCACCGGTTACCGAGCCACCGTCTCCTTTTTACGATTGTTCCCCGACGAGATTCCTGGAGAAGAGACGCGGCGGCGGCGAGCGCGCTTCGCCGTTACATTTCGTGCGTAATAGCAGCGAGTTAGTAATGACAGGAGCGCCGTGTATATGCACTGGGACGATCGGCTGATTTCGGGCCGGGCAGTAAAAACATGCGAAAAGAAGCCGACGCCGAAAAATATACGGTACTTGCTCGCCTCTTCAGTTTGATGAGCGTTACAATTATTGTCAAACTTTTACGTCGTCCGCCTGGCGATAAATTTTAATAACGGTAGCCGCGCTTTGTACACACGTAACATTTAACATTTGTATACGCGTAACGAATGTTTTGCAATTATGAGTTACGAGTTTTGCTATACGGAGGCATTTCACAAAAGTCATTTTTTTTTATAAACGTAATCCTAAATCACGTCGTTTCGTACATTTGTTATTGGTACGTAATTTTTTCGATTCTTGGTTGACGGCGTTACCGTAAAAAGGCAACGGAGCGTCTTAATTGAGTCAAATGGTAAATTACGTTTGTGGCAACGGCATGTAAATACCTTTGTTCAGTTTCGAGAAGTCATGTCGCAGTGACTACATAAATGTAAAATTTGTTAAGTATGTACTAATTAGAAATGTAATTACTACTTTACCGGAGACGTAATGGAATATTCCCTTGTGGCAAACACGAAACGACTCGATATCTGGAAACTGTGGTAACGGTAATGGGAGGAATCGGCGATAACGGCAAGAATTTTAATGTTATCACGCGTCCGGCCACAATTAATTGAGCGTGGGTATTGTTTAATTACACTTCTCAGATAGAAGCAAGTATTTATAAATCAAGCACGTCTTGAGTCAAGGATAAAATGTGCTTCGTACCTCTCGCACCTGAAACTTGCGCTTACGAAGTCTTTAATTATCATGTTATTATAGAATTAACAACCTGGCTCTTTCTGTCTCACTTTACCGATCATTCTCACAGTGAGCTTGGATTTGTTTTTCTCTCGTAGTTAAGGTTTGTACATGTTATTACACCGATCTTGTTATTACCGTAATATTGCATGCAATTCCAAAAATCGGAATAACCATGCGAATAAATAACAGTCAAATGTACTTACACTGAGAAATATTGAATTGTCAAAATGTGTATTTTGAATAACAGTTTGGAGAAGCAGCGTGAAAAACGTTAAGAAAACTGCAAATTTTTACATTACTTTGCAAGTGGTGCTTTCATTTTGCTCGCTTTTTAATTACCGCGTCAAGTATTTCTGAACATGTCAGGAATAGCTGGTTCTTTTATAGTTATATCTTCAGGACTCTAATATAGATAGTTATTCTCACAATCAGTTATTTCTCAGTGATCCAAAATTGCTAGTCTTGCGGTATAATTTTCGCTTCTTTTTATACAAAAGTAAAATTACTGTCAGCTCCAGTCCGTAGAATTGATTCGCTTAAAATAGGAAAGAGTTCAGTAGCAAGAAATGTCTGTGTTTAAGTAAATAATTTATTGTAAGCAAAATGTTGTGCAAGCGGTACAATTGTTTCATACAGCGTGGTAGAATCTATTGGGTTGGCAAGAAAGTAATTTTGGTATTTTCAGTTTTATCTCACACCAAAAACCGAAATTACTTTCCTGTCAACCCAAGAACACTGGTAAAATAACAAATGAAGAAAGTAGGCAAAGGACAAATGAAGCAGAACAGCAGTAGCGCTAAGAAGGAGAAAGTGACAATGCGGAGGCATTTGGCATCGTGCTTTGTTGCGGGCGGAGCACAAAGCGAGGGAAAACGAGGCGAGGAGTAGGCGAGAGGAGAGGAGAGGAGCGGAGGATGAGATCGGAAAGATAGAAGAGGCTTTCTGAAGTATGGAGAGAAGCGGTCATGTGTGTACCCTCTTATTAGGGCGTGAGCCTTATCTAAGGGTCACCGGGCCTTGGCGACCTCGAAACCGGGTCCCACATCAGGCGGAGGTCGAATTCCAGGAGTTGGAGCACACATCGGAGGGATCCTTTTCGCGGCGCCACTTCCCGTCACGCCGGATCGCATCGACGCGATCGAGCCTCCGCGTCGTTACCGACGACTCTTCTGCTCTCGGCAATGAGAACACTCCTGCAGAAATATATGCCCGACCGCTCTAACAATTCAATTCGCTCTTCCGCGATCGACGAACCAAGGTCGCCGGCCGCGCAGGCGCCACCGATCGAACCGCCCCATCCGGGAAAAATGCCCGGCTTTTTGCCGGCTGTGGAATTTTCATGTTCTCGGGCTTTTTGCACCGCTGGTAATAACAGCCTCGGCTTCGTCGGCAGCGACGCGCTTATTAGCTTTGCAAAATTTCGTTTACAGGTGCGGTACCCAGCCACTCGAAATATGAGGAAACGTGGAGGGCAATCGCCGAATGTACGATGATTTCCTGGTGGGTAAGCAGCGAATGCGAAAATAAAGTTTCTTTGGCAAAGTTTCGTACAATCGTGCAAAATTACATATTTAATGGAACGTTTGATTATTCTCGGTTTTGGAGACAAATTATACGTTTTTTTTCCGTGTGAGAAAAAAAGAATTCTCCGACATTAACTTGGATAAATCAAACGTTCCACTTTTATCAATGCACTTTGACGTCGACGCGCCTCTCGACCACGGTATATTTTCAATGAAAAGATTATATTTGTTTGTGTGTTTCATTGTAACGGGTAAATTTATAAAGCAAGCGTGCCCTTTTCTTTTTTTATTCTTTAAAACCGGATAAGTGCGACGTACAGTCGAAAATATTTCATTGTTACTATTCGTATGAAACACGTCGTTTATGTACGAAACACGTGACGAATTAATGAATATTTTAAAATATACGGAACATCAAGGGCGAAATGAACGATAATATATTAGATCATAATTCTCGGATGATAGACGATATTTGATTAAAAATGAGGAGTTTGGCGTGTCTTTGTTTTTGTTAAGAATCCGACAAAGTTGAGGTTACGGATATAATAAATAGTTGTACACACTACGCAGATTAAAAAATACCATGGCTGGCGAAATTTAGCGTTCTCGTGTATAATCATATTACAGAATTCTAATAAGGGTATCACATTTCCTGTCGGTAGAAGCGAATCATTTCCATACTCACATTGCTCGCCATTTAAAATCGTATTAAAAGTTCCGAACAATACATAGAAAATGATTCTTCGAAATTCATTGTTAGGAAACAAAATTGTACGTATTTTGAAAAGAAGTAAATGCCAAATACAATTTGTCACTTATCAATCATCTCATATTTTTCGAGTTATATAATTATATAAATGCGAACATACAAATTGAGCTGTTTCCGTATTTTCAAAACAACACTGTATAGAGTTTACAATGAAACGTTCACAACGAAACCGGGTAATATACGTGTTTCGTCTTGCATAAACCGGTCGACATTAATCCGTAAAGCGTCACACAGAGTATCATCTTCAGATAAGATAAACTTTGTATATTTGAAAATGCTTGAAAGACATAGAGTTAATGCACTTTCAGTTGTACTTTGTAACCAGATTCGGTTTTCG
>JABFPT010000904.1:8606-32378 GCA_022817245.1 Nixonia krombeini | reverse complement strand
GGGGGGGCGTCGGTGCGTGGCCGGGGGGGCGCCGCGGCGTCGTCGGGTGGGGAGGAGGGGCCGCGGTGGGGCGGCGGCTGTTGCGTGCGCGTTTGGCGTTTGGAAGAGAGGCAGCGATCCCAGTCAGCGGTGAGCGACCGCATGGCAGACGACAGCAACCTCGCTTCTTTTTTTTTTACGATAAGCGTATAGAAAAGAAAAATGAAACGAAAAAAAAATGAGAAAATAATATCGATAATAATGGTAGTCATTATTATTGTTGCGACATAGCGAAAAAATAACAAGAGAGTAAAGCGAGGTTCGCGCAGACGTTTCGGCGTTCATTGGGATCCGAATTTGTATAAGACAGCAATCAAGATGATAATATATGGAGTAAATTATATATACATAAATATATTATATTTAAATATATATATAAAGATATTTTAACGAGGAGATATCTAGATTTTGTATTTCCCGCTTGACGAGGAAGGTGCAGCCCATGATTGTAATTCTTGGGTAGTAATAATCGACTAATAATTAACTCTTACGAATAACGGTGCACCCTTCAGTGTAGGGATCGTCGATGCATGTAACATGCGTTTCGAGAGACCTATCGTATTGTACTACGCTATATTATATTATATATAGACACGCATACACACATACGCATACGCATTGTATCGATCAACAGACACCATCGCCGCTTCTGTCGGCACGACGATCGGCGCGAGAGTCGCTGCCCGCGTTTCGTCGCATTTGATCATTCTTTTGCGCACGTACGCAGCAGACACAGACACGTGTACACGTACATTTGTAGAAACATGCATGGGTACAGATACACACATGTTTCCGCGATACTCGTATCGAAGCCGTCGAATATGTCCGTCAATCGCGGAACGTTTCGCTTTCCACGACTCAGCGCTCTCGTGCGCGCGATCGGCCAAGGCGCGCTTCGGAGTGGCAATTGCGAGGCTCGCCTTCGTCAGAAGCTGGCGGTACGTCTTCATTCGGGGCTTTGTTCTTTCTGGCTTTCTTTCGAGGCGAGCGGACGGAACGCCGCGGTTGCTCGGAATATCGTCCTCGCGCGCGAAAACGGTGCCTCGTGGGTTGTGGGATCTCGGTTCGTTGATGCCGCGAGGAGGCTCGAGGACGCTTATATTTTATATATATATGTAATGATAGTGGGGACTTTTTTTTTCTGTTTGAGCTGTGTGACTCGTTGAATGTTTGAACGTAAATACATTTCTTAACGAAAGTATTCCAGACGGTATATATATATACATATATTTATTACGTCGTGAACGGAGAAAGATCTGTTTTACGAAATTGAGAACCGGTAGGAGTTCGCTTGTTTTTTGAGAAATTCGAATCGTTGTTCGTCGAGCGAAATTACGAGACAATGGAATTCGTTTGTTCGAAGATGAAAACTACGCTCAAACATCCTCAGGATTGATCTTGTCAATGATCGTGTTAATTCTTGTACGTTGCGATGTTTAAATTAGTTGATGATAAGGTATATTATTATTATTATTATTATTAATATTATATTATTATTATTATATTATTATTATTATTCACAGTAGGAATCCATTGTAGAAATTATATTCTCTTCATTTTAATCGTATTGCTATTATTTTTTACCGTTAGTTTATTGCAAGAGAATTATCGAGATTTAGCTGTGACAGTTTTTGCAAAAGTTACGTATACGATCTTGTTTTGTTGTCATATTTTATAAATTCTTTACAACCCTTGAAAAATCATTTACCTTAGTTGTTCATTGTAATCGTATTTATTTTAATGATATTCATTTTTCGACGTTTCCCCTTCTCGAGAAACAAAGAGGAGAATAGCATTTTTGAGATTCGTCATCAACATTGTCGCCTGTTTTTCTCACGAAGTTTTTTTTTTTTAAACACGCTGTACTTAATGGTCTCAAAAATGTTGCGATTTTATATTGTTACGACTAAGTGAAAAAAGAGTATTTTTATAATTTATATATTTTTTCATTTTGCGAATAAAACAATTGAAAGAAATTTTGTTTCTTTTTTTTCTTTTCGTTCACGCTTCGTGACACGTCTCGACGCATTCCAAAGTTTATATTATCAGTACGTTATCGAGTAGACGGTGAACGAGGCACCTTGATCGCGCGATTCTGGAAATTTCATCTTTCTCTCATTTTCATCCTTCTTTTGCGACAATCCTTTCGTTCTTGGCTCTTCCTTTCCGCGCGATCTCGGATCACTCATTGCAACACATTCACGCAACGTCTACACAAAAATACACACATACACGGACATACATTGACATACGCAAAATAATAACCGGTACGCGCGAAAGGAAGTGTTCCGAGCGGTGGAAACTCGAAAGCGACACGCAAACGGGACATTTCGACACAGCGTACACATGCTTGCATGATACAACATAACACACACACATACGCAGACACAAACACACATATAATAAGTATGAGGTAATTCGAGATTAGTTTGGCGGCGCGACGGAAGCGCCGCTGCACTACATTAAAGATGCACACTGCACTCATGGCATATGCATATATATATATACAAATATAAAAATAAATATATATAATATTACGTAAACAACGCGCTCGTAAGAGGTTTGTTACATTTAAGTTCGAGGCAAAGTGAATTCTATATTTTTTCTATGTTAAGTATAAAAAGGTAAAAAAATTATGATAAAACGGTGATGACATACACATATATATTATATATTTATAGGTATTCTCTTTAGCATTTCACGTTCCGATTTCAAAACAAAGGATAATTATATATAAATGAAGCAAGGACATTTTTTGATCTATTCGTAACGTTAACTTCGATATCGCTGAAGGGTCGACGAGGCAGACGTGCGAACCGGCGAGGCTCGACGTTCTCGGTGCACGCGTCGCTGCCATGTTTCTGCCTCGCTCGGTGGCCGGCGGGGAAGCTGCGCCGCAGCCCCGCAGCGAGCGCCGCGAAAAATGTTTCGTCGACGCTTCCCGAAGGTTTGAGAGAGAGAGAGAGAGAGATAAGGAGAGAACAGAGCAGCCACTGAAAATGCGGCTGCTTACAAAGTATATTACGTATATATGTAGATTGTGCAGATTAATGTTATTTACTTCAATATAAGTCTGATAGAAGATCACGGAATGGTCGGGAGGGGGAGTACGGCTATGTGTCGCGGAACTGCGGGAGAGATGACGAGGGAGGGTGATTTTCGACACTCGCGGAGTAGGAAGCGGCGCGGGGCTGGGGTGGGGGGAGGCTCGAAAGCGATCAAGAAAAATTCTCAATATGTAGATACATAAGATTGTAATAATAATATATTATATACACATTAGTATCGCAAAGATAAACGCGGACAAAAACTGGTAATCTATATTATATATATAATATAACAATATTTATATATATAAATATAAATATATATTATTCTATAACTTGTGCTGGAGAGTTTCTACGTGTAAAAATAATGACGAGGCGAGCGAGAGGAATGACGGAAATTGAGAGTTTCTGTGTGATGAGTGTCTGAGGCGCGAAGGGCGGTTGCCGATGCTGTCGCGTGTCACGTATTTACGTGTGTTTGCTCTTGTTTTGCTAGACGAGGCGAGCTTCTTGGCGCGATTCAAAAGATCCTACCATCGGGAACCTTCGCTAGACCACACGATCCGATACGTGTGTGTACTTGCGTGTACACGCGCGCAAGTGCGTTTGCGCAGAAAACGTACACGTGCATACAGACACAGACACGCGTACGCAATGCTTTGGCCGAGGTTCCAATTCTCATCGGGAAGAGGTCGCTTCCGACGAGCGCCCCTTTCGAGATTCAAGAAAATGATACGGTGCAGCACTGCCGGCGAGCATTCTTCCCGATTCGTCATCTTCGCCGTTTACCGCGATCCCGGCGAACCGCGGCGTTCGTCTTAGGCTCGGTTTTCAACGATTTTTACGCAGTTTGAGTATTTAATAGAAAAAAAATTAAGTAATGTAAGAAATTAAAGGTTGACACGCCGAATTGTCGCCTCGACGAATCAAGCGGTGCCGCCGGCAATCCTCCCCGTGGCTACCCGCCATTTCCCTGATTCGTGGATCACGTTTGCCGATCTCCCGTCGACGCGTCGTTCCTTTCGTTCCCACGTCCCGCGTAGACGCGCGGCCAAGGCGCTCCAACGAAAGCTCAGGCTCCTTTAACCGCACTTTCTCAAGTATTTACTAACCGACGACCGCGAATCCGATTCGCGCAGTAATAATAGCGTAACTGTAAGGATGAAAAACGCGTTGTAAATGAATATTAATAGCCATTGGCTGTGACCGATAACTGCCATTTTCATAAAAAAAAGACGATAATCGAGAAAAAAGAACAAAAAAAAAATGTAATAAGTGGAACACGAAGAAACATGATTTTAAAAATTACATGATTAATGTTTACGACAGCGAACGGGAAGGAGTTTTGACACGTCGGGCAGCAATGTTTTCGATCCTTAAAGATGGCAGAACCGAAATGGTAGTAGATTTTCCCGAACTGGCGGCTCTGTAGCGGCGATGAATAGACACGGGGCGGAAAAAAAAAGAGGAAAAGGGTAACGGTTCAGCGAAACACCGGCCACTGATGTCGCGGAGCGTTGCGTGCGAGAGCCGGAAAAGGAGCGGGCGTTGTCTCACCTCGTTGTCCTTTCTTTCAGCCCCTTCTTGCGATAAAGGTATAACGTGTGACGAGATTATTGTAGAAGTAGAATGTGAAAAAAAACGACGATACATATCTCAAAGAATAATAAGTAAACGTAAGTGAATTATAGGAAAGATTAGTTGCGGCGAGCAGTATAGATCTAACGAGTAACTTGTAAATGGAATAGATGATCGTTGTTGCTTGATTTCATTGTGTATTTACTATGTTATTATATTCTATTGCATAGGTATATTATTATTATTATTATTATTATTATATGATTAATTTATAATCTGTGGTTATGCCTATTATTATTATTATCATTGTACTCAACTTGCATTGATTCCCCGCTTATTATTATTATTACTATTATTATTATTATTATTATTATTACCCTAAATATTATCTTTATTGCTATTCACGATTATTATTATCATTATTATGAAAATGCGGTGAAGTGTTCCATTTAGAGAATCGAGGAGAAACGTGTTTTCGGCGCTGTAACAACGTAACGAAACAGAGCCCGATTAGTAGAGGAACGTCGATTTTGGCAAAGCCGAGAAATCGTTACACGTTCACCCGTTTAGCAAACGACGATAATATGCGAACGTTGCTTTTCCTTTCGTCGGACACTTCCCATCCCCCTCTTTTGTTCGTTAGGCTATTCTTGGTCGGTGGATAGTGATTGGATATGAGTGAGAACGTTTGAATATCTAATATATTATATAACGCATACATATATATATAAATATATATTATATACGTTTGTACATTGCGGATGAATATATATATATATACAAATTTATAAATATATATATGGAGAGATCATCGCAACGATGCTCGACTATACGTTGTAGACTTAGGGTGGTTCGAACAAGTGACTCCGCAGCGTGAACGCTGGACTTACTTTGTAACTTAAACCTACGTAATTACTTAAAAACGCAAACACGAATCTTCGTAGCTGGCTCGGGTCGAAGGAAGCGGCCGGAATGTCGACGAGAGACGTGTCCCGGCTCTACTCCCTGTCTCGCACCGACGTTTCGTTATCGTCAATACGCGGACAAAATCGATTCCCCATTTCTTGCTCCAAATTGCGTCCGCGACTTCACTCACGGCGAACGGTATTGCGTCGCCGCGCCGGGACGCATCCTCAGGAACGGTATGGAACGCGGCTACGAGCAGCTCTCAGCCCACAAACTCGATCTCAGATGCGAATGGATGGCACTTGCAAAACGACCTTGAATCATTACCCATCACCCAGGTATTCGCGGTTTACTCCATTTTCGCGCAACTCGCGCGGACTTTGCTCACGCGACTCTACGACGAACGCGCGGGACTCGCGCGAACATGTGCGAAACCGCGCGAGCCCCCCTTCCCTCCCCGTATTCTCGCCACGTTCCTCGCGAGCCTGTCTCTAGCTTCTCAACGACTCGCTTCTCTTATACGACTTTCCTCCTCGGTTTCTTCTTTTCTTTGCCGATGCGTTTTGTCCGCCGTGCGCCAGTCGTACAGACAAGGGAGGTGGAGGCCTGCTCCGAGAGAGAATGCCTGTGTGTGCTTTTTGAGTCCGAGTGTCCGAGGTGGAGGCAACCGCCCGAGATGAAAAAAAACTATAGAATCAGTATTTCAATATATTATTACTATTATTACTATATCGTAATATTAGAGAGAAATATGGAAGGCGTGTCTCGAGGTTTCCTGTTGCTTTAGGCCCGTTCTTTCGGACAAACGCTCGCGCGCCCGCGCTTCCCCCCTCCTCTTTCTTTCGCCGTTCCATTGTTGCGGTATCTCGAAAGTCTGATTAGGGATTAACGAGGTTTATTTTCAACGATCAGATCTGCGAGCGATATGATCGACTTCTTTCTTTGTAGTGTAAAAATCGCGTTTTCTGTTCTCATCGAGCGAGCGTCGTGTCCGAAACGGCGGGTGGCGGGGAAGCGACTGCGGTAAAACGGTGTCGGCGCAGGAAACCGGCGATGAACTGAACGTCAGGGGAGAAGTGATTCATCTATATATACATATGACGAGCATTATTATAGTTACATTTTTATTATTCTCATTATTATTAACTATTAATTATTATTATCAATTATTATTGCATATTGAATGTTGTGCGTAGTGTTTTACCGAAGGCCCCGCTGAAAGTGGAGCGGTGCGCGTGACAAACTTTTATCACGATCGTCGATGTCGACATTGCTATCATTATTCCCGTAAACGTTCGTTGATATTGAATGTAGACGCGACCGGTAGTCCTGTACATTTTCCAGCACTCACACAACACGCTCTTGACTCTTGAGCTCGGCGCGTTCCGCTTCTCCGCGGCGAGGGAAAAACGGCGAACTCGTCAAATATCTTCCAGCGTCGCGTGTTCCGTTTTTCTGTTCATTTCTTTCGCTGTTTTTTTTTTCGCTGTTTTCTCACTCCATTTGTCACTCGTAACAAAAGACGAGCAAGAAGGGTCATCGAGCACTCGGCGAGAGGTACATTTTCTCGACGGTGCGAGGGAGGCCGACCATCGTCATGAAGAAACAGAATCAACTCTTCTCTCGGTTTGTTCTCTTCGTCCCGCTCGTTGCGCCGGTGGCGAGCGGAGACGTAACGTTTTTCTCTCGCGAACGAAAGTGCGTCTGTCGCCGAAAGAGCCGAGCCCTAGCGAACAATACCGTGAAAACTTTCCGATGCACAGACCGACTGACACACTTCGCATTTACGTAACTCAACGATAACCGTGTTCTTTGCACTCATTTACATTTCATTCTTATTAAGAATTTATATCCTTCTTTTTTTTCCATGGCCGATGTTATCGCAATTGTCGTCAAATTTTATACATATATATTATATATATATTTATACACAGAGGGTATCTATTATTTTTTTAATTGTACTGATTATTATTGTTTTTTGGACGAAATGACGTTGATTTATGTAGAAAAGGGGATTAATGTGAGGATGATGCCAGGGACGGGAAAAAACAGGCTTTTCTTTTCGCTTAGAGAATGAGTTTGGGCATTAGATACATATGTGCACGGGTTGAGATTTCTCCGAGGAAAAAATCGAAAGGGAAAGTGTTGTTACGTTGTAACCTTTGCTGGAAGCGGTTGTGTGACATCGTACGACCGCGATAACATAAATGAAAAGATGAATTTATAGATTATATATATATATATATAGAAATATAAATCATGATATATATTTTACGTATGCATTATGTATATGGATATACATTACATAAATACTTAAGAGTCTTGGTCTCAAAAATCGCAAGGAAATACACTCGACGGCACATGAAATATACGTATACTAATTACGATATTATCATTGCATACGCATCATAGCTATATTAAATGCATAGAAACCCACACACACACATACATACACAATGCACGCGCGCGCGTATACACACATACACATACAGAGATATATCGTCATGAGGGTGTGCGAGTTCAGAGAGTAAGACGAGAGTTATTTTTCGTGCGTGAGATACAAGATGATACGAAAAAAAAACAAGGTTATTATTTTCTATATTTTTTTATGTAATTTTACGGACATGCGATAATATATTATGACATTATTATTATATTATTATGAATATTTTAATATATAATATTATTTTAAGACACTGTGCACCTATACTTTCCTTCCTCAGTTTGCGTTTTTGTTTGTCGCTGCGTCGGCACGTGTGTGGATCTCTCTTATTTCCGAGGTAGCAATGGCAATCCGACGTGTCGAGCTTCCTGCCAGATAAATTGCGGCAGGATTAAAACTCATCGAAATTGTCAAACCGCTCTCCGCAAGGGAGGAAACTCGACGCCTCGGAAAATGTCGCTTCGAAACGTGATCTTTTCGCGATTCTCATCACTCGCATTTCCTTTCCACTAAATTGCCATGTATTCTGCGCTATTCCCTCTCCCCTTTTTGCTCAAGTTGGGTCCGTGCTCACGTGTACATTTATATGTTTGTCATTATAAGTTCCATTGCACAATGACCAAACCGAAAATAATGAAAAACCATGAAGCAACCGTTACCGAAAGAGAGGAAGAGAGAGAAGGACAGAGAGAGAGAGAGAGTAAGAGAGAAAGTGAGAAAGAGTGTGTGGTTCGTAATTTCTTAGGAGAGAGACAACACTTGTGTTTGGCAAATAGTTACAAATTTTTATTAGAACATATATTATACATCGACTGTGTCTTGATAATGAGGAGTCAAACACGATAATCCGACTGTTCTGCGTGTCACTGTACGTATGCTTTATTATTAGACTTATTGCTCGAATGGCAACGTTTATGTTACTATTATCATTATTCTTATTATTATATTATCATTTATAACGCTACTGCTATTACTTTTATTACCAGTATCGTCAAGGCCGATTACTATAACCGATTGTTTTATCGATGTAAGTGTCTCTGTCCTGGCGACTATGACGCAGTCTCGTAGAGTATCCAAATTTTATATAATTATGTAGAAACGCTTTCGTGATATTAGTTCGATCTGTACAAGCGCATTTCCAAATTTTATATAGGCGATACGTGATTTAATATAATTGAGTTGCATTTTAGTCGTGCATCTTTTTCTTTTCATATGTTGGATGTGTTGAATTATCGATGGATTGGCGTCTAACGGCGGGTTTTCACGAGCTTTTCCTTTGCTTCTCTCTCTTCCCATTCTCGGCGTGCGAGGAATGCGCGTTGCAGAAAAGTTTCGATGAAATATCGCATTTCTAAAGTCAGTTTGAATAAGCGACACGGATTCGTACCAAATACATATATATTCGATCGAAAACGATTGCCAAGATACCATACTAACCTAATGAAACGAATTGTAATAAAATGTTACGCAATTTTTATACCCCATTTGTTTTTTTTTGTTTCTTGACGCTCTTCTCTCTTTCTTTACCACATCGTGTTCCTCTCAGTTCGTTCACTTTTGCCTATTCCCATCTACGCTTTTTTTAGACCTTTCCACTCCAGATAAGAAAGATTCTATTTGCTATTACTTTTTTCGGTCTTTCGGCCTCTCAAATCGTTTCTCCTTTCCGTTTGTATTTTCTGCTCTTACACTGCGAAATAGCTCTTTTTTTTAAGTGGTCAATTAAAGACATTTTAACGACAGTTTCGAAAAATTACGTCTCACATTCGTCTTTATATCTCTTCCAAACAATTAACTCTTAAATTGTTTCATTGAAATTTCAGACGAGTTTACCGAACTCCGTGTACATTTGCTCAAATTCTGTGTAGAATTCCACATAAACTTCATAAATTCACTTTCCATTCCATGCGCTTATAAATAACGAACGTTTCGAATGTAATGGGACGGCATCGACCGTCATGAAAACGCATTGTTGCGAATTCAATAGTTATTGCTGAAATTGAATTATAAGCGACATTTGTTAGCGTCGTTAACTGGTGATTTGCGCGCAATACTTAATTATTAATATCTATCAATCTTTTTAACATTTCACTCTTAACTTCGTTACTCAAAGTCAATCGGCTTGTTAACTTCCAACAACAATTACAGCCGCGATGCAGATTATTTTTTGTTTAACGAAAGACGAAGGTACGTACTGATTTTGTTTATGTACATTTATTTTCATCCCCGCACCCTCCGCTTCCCTGCCGCAATTTACTTACGTTCATGTCTTAATTTCGAACAGTCTTGCATATTATTTTGATTATAATTTGGAGCAAAATGGTTTGCGTTCGTTACTTGGCAGCGTAAGTAGCGGTTGTCGGCTTAAATCGCTCCTCAAGGGAGGAATCGATTACCATTGCCGTGAATCCGTTTGCACGCATTTATTTGGATATGAGAAGCCGTGCGGCGGCGTGGCGCGGGTCGGGCGTGTCGCGGGCTGCGCTTCCTCGAGGTAAGTGCAGCTGGCTCCGTTCGCCCGGTCACATGGCAGCCGACCAATGACCGCTCGCGAGTCGTCTTCCAGCAGCGACCTGCTCCACGTCATGCACGGCCGCTCGATGACGATAGCGCGAGTCGCGACCCGCTGCAAGCAAGGGCTGTTGGCCGTTGGGATGGCAACGTCGCATTGCAGCGTTGGGGTTGCGGTCGATGCCGTCGGGACGGCGGCATCGCGTAGCGGAGGGTGGGCTCGGCGCTGCGGGGGTGACGGGTGGTGCGGGGGGTGGCTGCGGGGGAGGAGAGGGCGAGCGGGAGGAAACGAGGGTCGATGAGGAGGACTGTCGGCGCGGGGGGAGTCAAGGGGGGCGTTAGCCGCCGTTCGAGGTACAGGGTTCGGTGCAGAAGGGGCCGACGGGGACGGGGAGTGCAGAAAATGCTTACCGACGCGGGGGAAGTCGCGGTGGTGAGTGGCGGCGGCGGTGACGAGGGCAGGGAGGACAATCCCGTTGTACTCTGTTAAACATACCGAGGCCAACGCCATATCTACTCTCACCCTCGTCGCTGCTTTACCAGCCTCCATTCTCTTTCTCTCTTTCTCCCTCCTCCTCTATCGCTCTCTTCGGCTTTCCCGGCGGTAAATCGATACGACGTTTGCACGATTCGCCGAGATACGCATAGGCCTTCTCGCCGCTGGAAAATCGTGATATTTTCCTCGTAATTTCGATGCTCGTCGGCTGCCAAGTCGGTAGAAGTAGCCCGATCCGACCAAGTCCTTCGCCGCGGAACTCACACGGACACAACTTTTATCCGTTGGACTGATACGCGCTCGAACACATACGTTGCTATTGTCATCTTTGTATAAATTGCTTCTCACATTTTTCAAGTGTAGGGAAATAGGTTGTGTACAACGAGACGGTAATATGGCCACAATCAGGGGTCAAAGGTGAAACCTACGGGGTCACGACGGTGCGCCCTCGCGATTAATCCGTTTTCAGAATTAATTCGCGCGGTCGTTCAAATGTTCTATCGCAATATATACCACGTTTGTTTCTATATACAACGTTGCGGCGCATTCTCTTCCTTGCGCCATATTTTTTGCGAGTAGCCGAACTGATACTTTCATTCGGTCCGAGGCGGACGTCAATGCCCGGGACTTCTCAAGGCTGACGTTTCAGCTCGAATGGGATCGTGAGTGGTAATCGGGACTCTGGAAGCCTTAGCAGAGCTGATGTATCTTCGCGTTGCTTAGAACGACGACGACGTGTTTACTTATATTACGAAACATTGCCTTTTTTGATCCATATCTACACCCTTTCTTTTCATTCCAAAATTAGCCACAAAGGAACAGCCAAAATTAAAATAACAATTCCTTTTTCGTTTATTACAGTCGGTGAAAGTAGAAATACATTATCAGCAATATTTTGTTGTAACTAACTGTAATTACAAGATAAATGTAACGACTGTCCCGAGATCCCAGTAAAATATTGTGTCCGATTTGAAACGCTTCGCTTTCACAACGTGACAAAACAATACCATTTCTCGCGTTTGCCATAGACATGCCGACATGGCGAGAATCTCGTGATCTCTCGTTCAAGGGGTAAGACCGCGTATTGATCCCGCGCCGCTGTCGCGCGTCTACGCGCGTTTATTGGTAGAAGAGGAAGGGGAAAGATTTCTAAGCAAAACCGATTTCGATTGACACCTCCTTTTACTCGGAAGATTTTAGCCTCATTTCCTTCTCTAAAGACGCATCTATCATCGAGATGCGAAAACAATACGGTGTGTATCTACTTTTCACGTGCTCTCTATTCCTCTCTCTCCCTCTCCCACTTTCCGACTACTCCTCCTCCTCCTTTCCCTCCCCACCTCTCCGTCTTTCTCTCCTTTTCCTACTTTTTCTTCATCCCTCTGAAATCGTTCCCACTCACGCCCGCCGCTCTTTCCACTCTCGGTCGATAGCTTGTGGGACGCGGCGACGCCCTAGCCAGCCACCCCGCGTGCACCGCCAGTGGTTCTCACACTTCATCTCTCCTCTTCTCCATTCATGTCCTTCCTTTCATTCGCACAACCTGAAGGTCCTTTTTTTCCCCCATTATTTCTCAGCATCGTTACTTTTTTTCTCTAATAGTTACTCGCTTAGAAAAACGGAACGTTCCCTTACCACGTTGCCAAGTAATATTCGTAAATCGCGAGACTCGTTTTCGCCGAGACCGTAATTTTCAATAAAATGCAATACTAGAAAATATCCAGATGGAATTTAACCTTTTTCGAAACACTCGTACCGCGCACGGTGAAACTGCGAACTTGTCTTTGCGGATGAGAAATGCTCGCGGTCTCCTCAGTTAGAAAATTCATATCGCGTTAATGAAAGAGCGCGATTTCAATGCACACACGATGCGGCCTGTTCAGCACTTTTAATGAAGTCGTATCTTAGCGCTCGCAGATCATAATTGTCTGGACGCTCAAAAGAGGCGAGAAGCCGCGCGCGGCGTCATTCACCGCGTCACAAAGTGCATATTTTTCGCGAGATCGCGTTGCGCGATTAATCCGCTGAAATATCATAACGATCCGCGGCTTGTAATTATCGTCGTTCGCGTCTTGATATTAACCGCGTTCCGTTAACAGCGGTTTTACACAGTCTTCGCGTACACACAGGACTCGATTTATTTTCGCTCATTATTCACGAACGGACTAATTGAACTGAACACGCCGAGCCGAACCATCGCGGTATTTCTTACGGTGTACGATGTACAAAATTCATCGGATCACCCGTCGTGCAAGGTCACGTTACAAACGTTCGCAACAATAATATTAATAAAGTAACGGACTTTTATGAAGATTTTGTAAAGCGAGAGCGAAGAGGGGCGTCGAATTGACGAATTCGACGAATCTCCGCTAACAAACAAACAAACAAACAAACAAAGATAAACAATATATTGATAATAGAAAGCGATATTTTTACTCCCACGCATGTTTGTTCTTGTCGCATTTGAGTCGACGGCTAGACATTTCTTGCCAGATGTGCACAGTACCGAATACGAAGCTTGAATCGTTATTACATTATATGTATATATAGATAAGCGTGTAACGTGTAACGTGTAAATACATATATGTTGTCGATGGAAGGATAAACGTACTGATACGGTGCGAAAATATAAAATACGTGGTACGATTTTGCGCTGGTGAAAGAAACAGTGTCTGCAAAACGGACGACGTTAAGATTATTTACTAATAATTTTATGGCAATAGGAGAGGGTCGAGAGGGAAGGAAACGTGACCGAAGGGTGAAGAGATGTGAGAGGGAGGAAAGGAGGGGAAGGGGCGCCAGGGGCGCCGGGGCGAGGTACTTTTTTAAAGTCGAGAGAATAAAGAGGAAATAATAATATGTGTAAAGAATAATTAATTTTGTACTTTTTTCGTGTGCGTCGCGAAATGCTCAACAGAAATAATAAGGGGGGACGGTGGGGAGATTTGAAAAAACTCAAAAAGTAGAAAGGGGGATCGTATACATCGTATGGCACGCTCGACGAGGTCGAGATCGTTGGAAGGTTCTTACTCACGCGTGGAATTTTTGTCTTGTTCGAGAACAATTCTTTTTTTCTTCTCGGAGGGAAATGACGCCGCGCGGCAAAAGCGGGAGCGGAAAGCGGACGAAAAATAATATCCAGTCTTCCCGAGGCAAGATCCTGGCTTTGGTCCGCGGCGACGTCGCGATCTCGCCGAGTCCGTTGGGGAGGCAGCCGGTAGAGATTCGCGACACGCGGTTGAATTGTGAAAAATTGTGAGCGGAATGTGAGATATTCCGCGGACGCGGCTAGCGACCAGCCACAATCGTCAATTACACACGCTCGAAATGGAGTGCCGCTCGGCGGTGCGGACCAGAGCTCAGACTTAATTCGAAAAGTGTTATTCCCGCTATCAATGCCAAGGGAAAGTATCATTCGTCGGATGGTCGTTGACGCGGGGCGGTTGCAACGGTGGGAAAGGAAAATGCGCGAGGATGAAGGTAAAAAGTCGAACGTGTGGGGGAACGACAGGACGATGTACGGAGAACAAGAGAGAAGATCGAGGGTAAAAAGGCGATGAAGAAAAAGAGAAAAATTAATGATACAAAATATTAATACCTAAATGCCCGGTTTATTTTTATATTTATTTTTCGAACTATGAAACGTTATAAAAGTTTAAAAAGTACTATTAAATTAAAATAATATATGATGAATATTATATCTACATTCTACATAACGATATTATACATATACCGTATAAACAATATTGACGATATTACGATACTATGAGGAAAGATGCAATTCTCACATTGAATATATACGTGTATGTGTATGTATACGTACACGCATATACATACGTGTACATGTGTTCGTCTACAACCCAATACCAAACCAGGCCGAAATATTATAGGCGATCCTATTCCTTTAAACAGCATCATTGATATAAATATGTATAACGCAAAATAATTCTAGAGGATATTTAATGTGACAAGATACCGTACATTTTGATGTAGTTGTCGTAAGCTTTTAGCTCATATCCCACGATGTCGATGCGCGGGAGAGTGGGGAGAAGAAACTGACGCGCGAGAACTGAATCGTTAGTAATAAAGTATTTCTTGTGCGAGAGTGTTTTACGCGCGACGAGGCGCGCGCGTTCGCAGCGTTGAACTTTCACTTGGAGTCAAGGTTCCGTGGGCTCGGGTTTTGTCCTTTTACCATGAAAATTGAATTTCGACGCTCGGGGATATATGTTCATACCGGCGAACTCTTTGTTTCGTTTACCGAAGTTTTCGCAGCTTCTTTTTCAACGCCAATATACCAGCACACACACACACACACCCGCGCCTTTGTTTACGTCACACATTCGGATTCCGCTGAGACTCTCCTTTTGCTGTTTTGCAACCGACCACAGTAAAGTTGTTTACTTACGATGGGCGTATAGAAAGTAGTTCGATGCGTTTATAAAGTGTAACTCGAATAATTAAACGTACGGTGAGAATCATTAGTCGCCGAGTTGCGAGATCCAGCGTAGCAAGTATCGGCGTCTCTTTTTGTCCACTGTCAAACGAGAGAGACGCCAATTGTTCGAGTATGAAAACCGGGTATACCGGCGACCGATGATTCTCGCCGTCGAAGCGAGACTGGCGAACTTATAAGAATATGTTGTTTTACGTACGGAAAAATGAATATTTTAACGTAACAAGCATAAGTGACGAAATGCTTGACGAACAAGTGATGATCAGCGTGAAGAGGCATGTGTGAGTGTGCGAGATGTTATTTTCTAAGCGCGGGTGTGCGAGCGAGCCGATCACGAAGTCGATCTCGGTCGGTGGCCCGTATCACGCGACTCGTACATTGTGCGACAATGACGATGATTCGTGATTGCGAGTGACGACGTATACTTAAGCGATATAATAATCATAGAACATAGTCTGTAATATGGATAACATTATGTATATTCAACGTTAATTTGCATATATGATATATTTATATATATTATCTATGCGATTAGCTTTCCGACTGATTATCATACTGAGAAAAAAAATAAAAAAAAAAAACAAGGTAAAAAGTTACGAGAATGAGCGTCACGCTATTTTCGCAGTTTTACTAAGTCGCGTTGCAAGAAAAACACATTCCGTGTCGGAGCGAAGACCGACGCACGTCCCTGCCAAGGGAACTCGTGGAAACGCTTTTCTCACTCTCGACCGGGGAGACCTTCGATTCGCGAGCGTCCGTTTCCTTCCTTTTCCTTCTCGCGTAATTTTCTTGCACAGCGACGAAGCACGTCACTCCTCGTACGATCAACGTCGTAGCCGATCGTACCGCGTCTCTCGCAGCGGGAGAAAACGAAGCTTTTTGTACGTTTCGTGTCGTGTTTGCAGCTCCGCGCCGATTTTAACGCTTCTACGCAAGCCGCGACTTTTAGACGGAGAAATGCACGACGATCTTTTATCACGAGCATCGACTGCAAACACGAGAATCGCGTGTCGCGCGAATTTTCGGTCAAACCGAAACTTCGCCGACTGCGAATAAAAAAAAAAATTCGAGTAACATATAGAAAGAAAAAAAGTTAAGAAGAAAAGAATGAAAAAATATGGAAAAAAATAGAGCTTACGACGCGTCAATGAAAAAGAAATTGTCAAATCGTCGAAAATTTGTTGCAAAATCGAGATGATGGGCGGACGAGATCCGAAGCTTCGAAGAAGCACCCTGGCTCATCTGAATAGTATTTTTGATAAATTAACGCATTAATTAACAATTAAGTATTGGAAGAGGCCTCTCGGGGCTATTTGATCGAACAATTCGAGAACGAGAGATCGGCGCGACTGGATCGAGAATCGATCGAACTGCGGAATCGATACGCTGGGCAGTCATGTAAAACTCTGAAAAAATAATCCAATTCAGTATGAATCCATGTAGAACGTCTACTTGAGAGTGGTGAAGAATAAATAATACGTAACAGTATATTCCAATTAAGCCTGTTCATTATTTCCAGGTTCATATTTGATCAGATTATCTTTTCTATAGCGGAGCACGCTCGAGATTCGGGGAAGCGGCCTTTCGGGTTTTCGGTGCGAGAATCAAACGGGGAGTCATTTCGCGAGTGAATTGTCGAAGATCCGCCGCTTCCGCCACCCTCGGCGCGCTCGCGTTGTTAGAACTGTCCGTCACGAGCGTAGATCGTGTAGATGTCGCGACGTGCGTCGCCAGAGCCAGATGTAATATGGTGGAAAATCGTGGAAGCGTCGATGCCAAAACGAACCCGTTTGACCCGTGGAAAAACCCGAAAGGTGTCTCATTACCTCGACAAATCTCGACTTTCCTCGATGAGTGTATGAAATTTCGCCGAATCGTGGGAACGCCGACTCTCGATCTTTGTTCCCAAGATTCGGATCGCAACGCGCGTCAGCATCCAAACAATTTACCTTGGCTATTTCTCACTCTAGGACTAAGAGCTACCGGCGAATACCGTCACGAATCAGTAAATAGCAGACGACTGGATTTTGTAGACCGAATTTAATTCTTGGCTACCGAAGGTACGTTTAAGCTGTAAGGAAACCCATCAAATATCGCATAAGTAAAAAAAAAGCAGTGTAACGAGAATAAAGTTTTACAGAGTACTTCAGAGTTCGCAGCGGATATTAGAATTTCGTAAAGAAAAAAAAAGAGTGTTATCCTTCACGAAGTATAGTTAAGGCCTAAATGTAAGCGTAAGGAAGACACTAGTTTGATAATATTCGTGCTGATCGGCGACGTGTTGCACCGAGAGAGAGAGAAAGTGTCATTGTCAAATCATATTTTTAAATGAACGAGAAAATGACACGAAGTCGCCGCGACAAGTATAGTCTTTCTCCCTCGAAGAAATACCTTCTTTGCATCGAATGAAAAATTAGTGTTTTTCTCTCGGTGTGGGATGAACTGTACGAGACAGTCGAACCGGCGAAGCTCGATGATCCCCAGCGGGGTGATCGAAGCGAAGACGCGAATAGAGGCCGATCGATCGGCGATCAACGTCGCCGTTCGCGTTTGCGCGGTGATCATCGAACATCCGAGCAAGTCAGCGTTAAGCACAGCTATCACTCACCGCACTAATACTCGTAGATCACACGTATGCAAGAACTGTACTCGCATACAAAGACATTGTTTATCTAGACTTGTAATAGTTCACTTATAATTATTACATAGCACCCTACGGCCCTAGTCGTGTTTGCGAATATCGTTTGATATTCATCGACGAATCCTGAAACAAACACAGCTCGACACGCATACGTAAAGCTCACACATATGCTCACACATACATACACACGCATATGCAATACTCACACCCCTAAATAACTGACTAAACCAATGCGAATCGTCCTATCGTTGTGTTTTCCCGGTGTTACGTGTTAACGAAGCGTCTTCATTACGGAATTTCAAAGCAATAAAGTAAAATGAAAAATTACTCAAGAATCTATATTAAAGAAATAAAAATAAATAAATATATTATATATATATACATGTGTAAGATGTACGAACGAATACACGATTCTCGCGTACGAAGGGTATTAATTGACATAGTTCGTTTCGTAAATATCAAAACAGTCGAAGAGGAAAGAAAAGCGAAGGAGACAAAGTCGCGATCGATTTGACTATCGTGGAAATAACAAATTCGTTAAATAATTCTCGTACGGACCGTTCGTCCGGCGTCGCGTGAGAACCATCTTCCCTTTTCGACCTTTGTGCAAAATGAAAAGGCCAAACAGGGCGTACGAGGCTCGCTTTTTCATCTCGAATTCCCGCTCGAACCAGGTCGCGCTCACCCCAGGCATTTACGCGCAATTCTTTCGGTAATAAATGCTTTGAAGATGTGTGACTTACTTCAGAAATGCGAGAGTGCGCGGAGCGAGGAAGAAGAAGAAGAGAGTGAAAGGAGGCGCGCATCTCCCTGAAACGCCGTTGTCCCAGATGTCGCATTCGAGCCCGTGATTCTTCCCGATTGCAACCACGTGAACATTCGCGCATGCAATATTCTCGCGATTATTTAGGGTAGAAACTTTGCTTTCGCGTCCTTCCGTCACTTTGAAATTAGCGGTACTGTAGTTTTAACGCGCTCACCTGACCTCATTTTAATCAGTTCATTTACAATCTCATTTTCTTTCGATCAGGTACGATTAAAAAAAAGCGCGATAAAAAAACAGTTTTCAGAAGCATCGATATTTCTCGCAGTTTATTTTAGAAATCGCAACCTTATTTATTAATAACTGTTAACTCGTTTATTATTAATAATCGATTGTACGACAAAGGTACGGTAATACGGTACAATAATAATTGGTCTTTAAAAATTATTTCCACTTTATCATTGAAGTTACTATCGACATGGATCGAATTCTTCTTCAATTCCTCTCGGCAACGCAGAAAAAATCTAGCGGACATTATCCTCGTGAGAAACAAATATTCAATTGTGGAGTCATTGTGTTACGAAATCGGCGATCATCTCATGAAAGGTCGAATCGAAACTTGTACCTGTGAATAAAAAAAGGCATGTTGGTTTAATCACATTTCGGTAGCCAGTAGTTACTAGTTTCGTAACTGGCGAGTGCTTCAGTAAAGCATATCATTTTTTGCCCATTCGCTAATTAAGTCGATGTTGCGTCTCATCCGAGTCGATGAATTAATATCCAATATCTCTTGTGCGCTATTGGATCGTGTCCAAAGTAGCCACTGTCTTCCCCCTCTGTCTCCCCGTCACCCTCTCCCTCTGCCTGCTATTCTTTCCCTACATATCCCTCTCTGTCCCTCTTTCTCTCTCCGCCTGTCCGCCCCTCGCTTTCGCTTCTTCTCCCTCGTGTCACATTATTTCCGTGCAAGCACAGCTTCTGCCGTCGTCCACGTTGACCGGCCGAGCATGTACGGAAGAGTCGTGCCAATTTTAGATTGAAAAAGGAAAATCGCAGAGCGCAGCCTCGTACGCGCAACGGCGACTGCTCGGCGATCGGCTACACGAGAGTTCTCTCATTTTCAGACAAGAGCGAGAGTAAACAGAGACAGGATAATGCAACGCGACGGAGGATGAGTCGCTAATATTGTCCGATTACCGTTGACCATCCACGTTGTATCCTTCCCGATGGCAACTGCCATTTCACAGCCGCGCATTCTCGCCGGCGTAGTCGTTTGAAGGAGTAACGGACGAGCCTGGTCAGACCTAGTCCGGACTCGCGTCTCCCGAACGCCCGTCGCGGGATTAACACTTCACCATCGCGAATCCAACGCGTTTGTTCGCGTTTCAAACAGCATCGCGAATTTGTCGCGCGGAACCACGTGGGCGCGTTTGACGCTGCGTTCAGAGGATACACTGTTGGAAATAAACCTGTGTCAGCGGATAATCGTTTAATCGTAGTCGAAATCGTCGATCGACTCGTTGCTCTGGGCGCGCTTGAGAGAACGCCGAGAAGATCGCGCGAGAAATACGCCAGACTCGGAGCTGAAACGTCCGCTGGGCGACGCTGTGCCATGACTTTATTTATAATACACCGCCGTCTGTACGCACGATGTCAACGGCTGGTTGTCACGCACGTCTCCATCATTGTTTCGCTCGCGAGAGCGAGTACGCGAACCTCCGTCGAGCTCCGGATTCGGAGGATTTCTTCAGCAGTGACGGACGGCTCTCGTACCGGCTCTTTGGCCACGGCGGACGAAGGGAAGCCGAAGAGAAGCGTCCCGTTGCGCCGCGTTTCGCCGCGCCTTCCCTACGCGCGAAACCGTTTGAGAAAGAGCGCGTCTCGCGCAGGAAATGTCCCCGCTTTTTTGCTGACAAATCAAACTCGTGCATGCAACTACTTCGTTTCTTGATTCTGCCGCGTCGTACGGCGTTCCCGTGATTATAGAGCAGCGATATAAACATCGGCGCGTACATCGCTCATCCGCCGCGCTACATCGCAACCGCGCTCGGCCATTGGCTGCCAGTCGTTCGAAAACAAACAGTAATTGCCAAATCTTGCTTTGACGGCTGAAGCTCACGTTCGAAACGATGCTTCCTTCCTCCCCCCGCCGCGAAAACGGTCACGATCGTCCGGTCGAAAGCGTAGACGATGGCTGCCAATTCGTCGAATCTCCGCTGAACTCGGATCGATCGTCGCATCGAAGCCAAGCTGCTGCGCATGCAAGAGCCGAGTGCGAGGCGCGCGCGGCAACGTCACCGATGCCCGACACGAGTCGATGCGCGAAATTTCGTCGAAGGCCATATCAAAGCTCACTGTGATTTACGAAGACTGATCGTCCGTCGCGGACGAAAAAAAAAAGAGAAATAGTCGAGGATGAATTTTCAAAGGTCGCGGACGGGTTCGGGGCGAGCTGGGGAGGGAGGAGGGGATGGCGATAGCGGTATCAAACGATCAATCAAACGCGCCGCGGCGAAGGGGACGTTTTGCGGCGCGAGGGCGCTCCCCGAGGATACAGGCTCAGGCCTGCTGACGGCGCGGCGCGCATCGACGCTTCCTCTTCGACTTCCACCGAACTGACTACGCGACAGTGAGAGGCTTTTCTTTCCGAAAGACGCACAAACTCGCGAGATACCCGCGAACGCGCTCATTCCGCGCGTATATGAAAACTTCCGTGTATGATGTTTCATTGAGATTAAGAGAGATAAGAGTAATATATAACGAAACGATATATATAAATATGAAAATTTTACATATTATATATATTTATGAAGAAAAGGTATATTGTAAGACGAGAAAGATGTATAATTTACATTAGTTTACATATTACGGTGATTTATATGAATAAATATATATATTATATATATAAATAGCATATTATATTATTATTATTATTATTACTGCATATATGAGATATGAAAAACATATTATATATTCTGTAGCCCATATTTGTGCTCTATTACATATAAAAAATTATATATATTGACAGAAAATAAGAACACTGACTATTATTATATTATACACGTATGTGTTGAACGAAGCAACCGTTTAAGGTGTTCATCCATATTGATTTCCGTTGATAATCGGTGTGCATTTAAGACGACCCGTCGAATGGCCAATTTACCACTTTCCGGCGATTAACCGCATTCGATTTCCGCTGGTCACTGCTCACTTCCTGCTGCTAGGAAAACTACCTCGTCCACCCTACGCACACTCGCGCACAATCATCCCGAACCTCGAGCCGATCCTGTCCCGATGCGCACAACACACAAACCTTTATCTTTTCCACTTGCGTTCGGCAACGATTATCAATAAGTAAGTATTATCGACTCCGATCGGCATCGGGCCGAGATCCTCGAACCTATTGTTACCAGTTCATATACTTTTTTTTCGGTATTGTTCATACCTCTTGCAGTTTAATAAAGGAAAATCGAGCTCAATCAATTTTAGATCTCGCATTTTTATCATTCATTCAAAAATTAACTAGTGTTTATTTTTGGTTTCCTTTTAACCTAAAGTTGGAACATTGCTGTTCTCAAGTCATTTTTTAATTGTCTTTTAGGACACCTCGCATTTTTGGCTTTTGAATTAATTTTTGTTCAGTTACTGCTGCCACAAATTTAGACCTGAATAGATTTGCATTTTTCGCTAAAACAATAATATCCATTTCCTGGAATCGGCCACAATTATTATTCCACTGCACGTTCTACTTATTCTTTCACCTGCAAAGTATTTTCTGCATTTTTATGTAAATATTTGTAAATGGAAGAAAACCTTTTAATTTTTGACGAAAACGGGAGTCATACCTCTGAAGAAATCTCTGTGTTTAGGGTAAGTGTATACATATACATATATATATATATACCCCATGTATTTAATAAATTAGTGCTGTATGTGCATAAATAACATCACATTGTTGATACACCAACGTTGATTATTGAATTTACCCTTTTTTTTAAATGCTCTGCAAAAACATTCACTGCACATACATTTACGTAGGTTTTATCCAAAATGACAAAAAAAGCAATACTCATTGATTAAGCAAAATACTTTGGAATATGTAGTAAATAAATTATTTAGTAATATCTTAATTTGTTTAACCGAATAAAATAAAAAACAGATACATTGATATCCGGCGTACGCTGAAAATAACGTTTTGCATATACGACTGTATTTGTTTAAAGACGAATACAATATCTAATTAAACGTGAAAATTGCGAATCGGAATAACCATTATTCGCATTCGAAATCGACACATCGGCGAGGCTGCGCATGCGCGCTTATTCACCTAGCGATTATTACGTGCGGTGTGCACGGTTGCCTGCATAATATTAAATACGCCTCGAGCATAAATCGTGTCTCCGGGATGAAAATAATCCTACGATATGCCTAAACACCTAATAATATTCTTATCACGTTGTTCGGATTGCGCTCGCGCGGCCTATGGCGTTGAGTCAGTTAAATCAATTATCGGTCGTTCACACCTCAGTTAAATTGCATTTCAACTTTTTATTTTTCATGTCGTTATATTTAACTGTGTGTAACACTTCAATTGAACGGAGTGAATTTGATCGACCGAAGGCAACAAATGAGACGGCTCATGTTAATTTTGGGACTTTAAATGGGGGAAGAGGTTCGAGGCTCGCCTTCCCTGGCGCGTCCTCGTGTTCGCATTAACTGCACACTCTGGAGACACGGCATGATCATATGACCGGTCACGTTACCATCTTTTGACGTCGCATGACAGATGTTCCATTAACATAATGACCGAATGTTCGTCCCGCGTGGTTCGTCGAGCGTTCAAAGCGTATTTTATCATAAATATGTTACAAGTACCGTGTGTGATTGTTGTT
>JABFPT010000903.1:0-10609 GCA_022817245.1 Nixonia krombeini | reverse complement strand
TCAGAAACAGAAATTGTCTCATATTTATATAAATGAATTAATATAAAATCTATTTCTTTGTTTATTGTCAATATAAAATTTGTTATTTTGAATTATAAAAATATCACCATTAAGGAATTTAATTTAATGCTGAACAAAACATTAGAAACGAAGGTAAGGTATTCAAACGCTCAACAGCTGGAATAAAAAAGTCAGCTCTAATTACTGGTTACGAAATGATTCTAAAAGGCGGGGAACGAAAACAAACGAGATTATGTGGGTGTAATTCTTAAGAGCTATAGTTTGGATCGAAATCTTGTAAGAGTCGGTGTCTCGTTGTGAACTGTGTTGTCCTCTAATACGTAACATTGTATAGAGTCTTTTTGTTTTATTATATATGTGAAATCATGAGAGAGTGGGTGGATCGGTAGGGGTTGTTTGGAATGGGAGGATCAAGGGCGGAATGAGGTGGAAGCTGAGTCGACGTCTTTCAGGCGATATAAACGCGGCGTGTAGAGAGCCAAGAAGGAGGCGCGGGATACGGGATTTCATGTCTGCCTGCCTGTCTGTCTGTCCGTTCGTTCGTTCACTCATTCGTTCGTTCGTTCACTCGCTCGCTCATCTGTACCCGAGGGCACATCAGCAGCCGCCGCCAAAAGCGAAGTACTTGGCAGAGAGACGTGGAAAAAGTATAGGATAGAATAGGAGACAGGATAGAGCAGGTAACCTAATAGAAGGGGCTTGAGCCGACGTCATTGGCAGAAGACGAGGCTGTCGGTAATCGCTTCGCGATTTTAAGGCGAATTCTTGGGAAAAGCGAAATCCTTACGTCAGCCAAGTAGTACGTACGTTATCCGCGAAAAGTATAGAAATTCTATTCGCTGTTCCCAGACATTCTCGACATTGTTAAATCGTATTAAAATTCACCTTTAATAAAATGTCATTACACAGGTACAATGCTAGCGCGAATTGTGTGGTTGTAAGAGGATAAAAAGTTTTAGTTAATCAGATAAATAAATTTTATAAGACAATAATTACTATAACTGTAAAAAGAAAAAACCCGCGTATCCTAATAGTTAAAACGGAAAATCATGAATCAAGGATGATAATAACTTGCATAATTTTATTTTTTCAGACAACTTGCAGCTACCTTTATCAGTAAATTTTGTTACAACGCTCGGCTTTATGCGATGTTGATAATAACGCGACTATAAATAATGTTGATGGTTACGTGGGTGATTTGCCGTGTCGTCGATACGCGTAAAACGCATAGCCTTCCACTCTGAAAATAATACAAGCCGTGGATAAATATATTTGATCAAACATTCTCATACATTGGGAATATGCAACACAATATAATAGAGGAAGGTATGTAATATCGAACACGAGAGGCCGATTCGTAGAGCGAGTCTTGCGTCATCGGTTCGCCTTTAGCCTCCATCCTATTCTGCGATTCTACTCGCTCATTCCGCTCCGTTCAATCCACCCCCCTTGGGAGCAGCGGGACTTCTATTCCTCCCTTCGCATCTCGCGAGTCCCTATACTGACGTCTCGACATCCAAAGCGCCGCCACCCACTTCCTCCCCTCTATCTTCCCCTGCCCCTCGATCCCTGGTTCGGCGTAGATGCCATCCCTCCGTTAACCCTCTGACTTCATCCCCTGGATATATTCACGTTCGTACATCCAATATTGCAGATATGTCCCTGACTCGTCTGTCGCAGGTACGTATGTACGTGGCTGCTACTTCGTTGCCGCGTCTACGTGGTGGTTCGTACGCGACAGGTGCGTAGTCGCCTGGGATAGGCAGAGCGTCTGCGACGCCTCCCGCGGAAGGCTTCTCGATAATCACCTGTCACGGAAAACTGACAAGCCTTGACGCCGCGTTGGGGATGAATTAAGATAATAGAACGAAAGTCTCGTTTAGGATGCAAACAATCGCTAGGGACGAGTTGAAGTCGCTGGATCTGGACTGCGCTTCCGCTAAAAGAATCAGGCTTTGTCACTTTCGTTGATTGATCTCAACTAGTAGTGTTGCTGGAAAATACTGCGCATTGTATTACTTTCGGAAATGCAAGCTTTGTTTATAGATCGTATATTAATGAGAAAAGGGTAATGCAAAATTATCTAACTTATTGTTTATGTTGGGTCTATAATGAGAAATCGTACGATAGCGGAAGTTACGCTTGCAGTTTCGAATACATACTACCTTCTCATTCGAGGGTGAATTCGCGAAGGTTGTAGAGAGACCTGAATGAAAGACACGAAGGGGTGCGCGCAGGCGAAAAAGAGAGTAGGAGCGAGACAGAAAATTAGGCGAGAAAGCAGGGACTGCGAGATTCCCCTTATAATTAATGTGTAAGGGTAGGTCACGGGTTTCCGATTCCCGCTTTACTGTCACGAGAATTAACTTGCATCAGCTGTTGACATTCAAACGGCGAAATGAGGCCACGATTAAAAACACGTGTTGGGTATCGTTACGCGTCTCATTTTCTCATCGCTTCTGCTTATGTTTAGGTGATTCAGTTCCACTTTTCATTCTCGAAAATGGATATTAATGGGGATGCACATTGCAGGAATTTTAATGAAATGTATAAAATAAAAAAAATGTCATATTGCAAAAAATATGTTACACGTAATAAAAAAGTTAACGTTGTTTGCACCAACAAATGATCGATGCTCCTATTAAGATTCGTCGCATTCTGATATTTTCATAAAGTAATCATATTTTTCTCCGTAAGCATTCTACGGAAAGTGACCATTTTTCACAATTCTTATCGTTCAATAGTACGTCGTTATAAGAACGCGATTTGAAATTCAGACGCAAATACAAAGCAGAAGAGGAGGAAGAAAAAATCCAGACACGCGATACTCCTGTATCCCTATTCCACTTGTCTCACGAGTGGCACGAGGATGAGAGGGATGCACGTCGGTAACAATGTCGGATAAGGCATGGAGCTGAGGGGTGATATGGAAGGTACGAGAAAGAGCGGAGAATGCGGCGGAAGGAGAGTGCATGGGGGAAAATAGAAAGAATTCAGATCACGGGATGTGCCGCGAGGATACGAAGGATGTAGGCGGAAGAAGGCAAGGGGTTGGGGTACAGCCAGGGAGAGATGGTGAGTCCCCAGAACGAGAATAGAATCAATACGTGAGCCGAGTGTGTGTCGTTGCCCCACATGCGTGTTTCCATGGGGCGTCTAAATACATGGCAGTCTACCATGGAGGATGAAGGCGGGTTCTCCGTCTCACTGTAGGCACACCCTCCGGGTGTACGTGCACGTAAACAGTCGTGCGTTCGCTTATATGCGCTCTCTCACACATGCTCCGAATTCTCATATGTGACCCTCTTGCGAATTCTGCCGCGTGGCTGCGCTCAAATCCGCCCAAGACGAAAGCGCCAAGGAGGTATAGGGAAGGATGTGGACGGAAAAAACTGAGTTGAGTATTCCGCCAAATGGAATCTAAGTACTCGGATTAAATCCTCGTGAGAGAGTCCTGCTATAGTTTTAGATCTGTCTTAGAGTTTGCGTAGCATTCTGGGAGCTACATCACACACTCTTCATGTTCAACTCGATTGTGATCCAGTTTAATCAATTCATGTGGGTTAAAGGTATTTACAATAGATAAAAAATTCGAGCATTAAAGCATATACTATTAATTTCATTCACCTTCATATTTAAAATTTTTTTAAAATTAAAATCAAAAGGAGATTATCAGGATTACATTTGTACACTGAGTATAATAACAGTGGGTGACTTGAGAGTCGAGTACGCGGCATCCGTTCCCGTAACGATAGACATTCTTTCATCTCATTTACACCGAGGGCAGCCAGTTTTTTCGATGCTGGATGACGAGAACATACATTTTGGAAAAGAATGGCTGGGACGAGCCGAACAGATAAGAAATCGTGACGTTGCTGCGAAGTTCAAAAGCTCTTAGCCGGCACCCTCGCCGGTTGCCAATAAAAATGAAACTCCCATCATGTATGATCGATTTGTCTGCCTCGCCGGAGCCACGCCATCGTTCTTTTTCAAGTCCCTCTTCATCCTGCGACACGGAATAGGACGCGTATCTAGGGAAATAGCGTGCACATGTACAGGAAACATTCTTTGCTCTAACAATTTGTCGCGAAGAAATGCCAACTTCCCTCGTGCACCGTCATTGTCGTTATCGGAACGGAATGTATTGTTCCAGCATAGCACGCCGCGCAAAATTTATCTTATCATTCACGACACCGTATTCCGAAAACTCGACTCTTGGATCCGAGCGCAACAAATCGCCCTTTAACGGGATTGCTGAAGTAGTCCAAATTGTATAAATGGCGACGAGATTGCCAAGTCACTATTTCAATGTAATCTCATTTCACCTACATTTCGAATCTCAACGATTCGCGATATTCGATCGAGTTAGCCGGAACGAGGATGGATGAGTCCCCGATGGTCCACCCCCTGAACCGCAAAGAAGACATGGAGTTGTCATGGCGACCGAACCGAATCCCACAGACGCACTGGGGTGCAGCACACATTCTCCGACTCTGATTGGACACTATTTTTCCGACAAGGGTGCACATGCTTCTCTACGCTTTACTTCGTTATTTTGTGTAGGTGTCTCCAGAAATGCTCTTCAGGGATTCAACGCTGGCTAATTTATTCGTCCTTTTTCAATGAACTTTTCACTTATCGAATTTTCGATACGTTTTCCTCGTCGCTGCAACTTAAACAAATGTTTACAGTTTAGCGAGAAAATGAAATGCTGCAAACCCGTATAGGTATGAATGACGTTTTGTGAAAAGTTAATGCAAAACATGGTGGCAGTGTAAGATTAACTGACTGCTTACGCGCGATTACGATTATGCGAGCAATCGTATCGCAACTTTTTGCCCGGGTTGTAACTAACGGGATGTATATTTTGTTTGAAACACGGCGTAATCTTATCAACAAAAAACTACCGACGTACGTGAGGAGAAGCCAAAGAAAAGCCGGAGTTAGCGTGCGAGGGGCTCTTATCTCTTTCTTCACCCTTGGTAGGTATTCGTACGACAACCATAAAGCTGATGTACACTGTAAATATAGAATATAAAAGCAGAGGACGTGTTAAGATATGTTGCCACTCCTGCCGCGATGCTGGCAACCAGGCCTGCCCAGTTTTAGAGAGAAATTCATCGTTGTTTGCGCGATCGGTCGCTTTTTGGTTTAACTTTCCGCCAGGGAAGTTGATTCGTGCAAACATCGAGGCCATATTTCCCGCGAGAGCTCACTTTTTTCATCGAAAGGATGAAATTCCTGGTGGATATGTTATCGCGCCGGGGATGAACTGATAAATCTTATTTACTCGCCCTGATGGGACAAATATTCTCAGGATTATATCGCCAGTCTCTGTAACACCAAGTCAAATACGTCATTGCAAAATACGATGAGCAGCAAGTTGTCTCTACGTTAAATGACGCCAATGGAAGAAACTGGGTGAAAATACGAGAATTCCTTTGCCGAAAAGGAGATTGCGCCATTCGTGGTGGCTTTGCGCCGAGCGAGCCAATCATTTTTTCCTTTCAAGAAGCCGTCGACGGAAAGTCGGAGACTGAGAATCCAAGACCCCCGCGTCCTCATCCATCTCCTTCGAGTGGAAGTAAGGTCGACGTCCATTTCGCATCCTGTCACTCGAGATTGGCCCTCGTCGCGGTACATCGACGAGAACCGATGCGTGTTTATTTGGCCGGAAGTCCATACATAAATCTCACTGTTTTCGAGTCGTCGTTTCGCTGCCGTGAAATATGATAATAGATGTGAGAGTGATGAAGCGGATGTGGGAAGAAGCGGCGACGATGACGCTGAACAAGTTTCAGCGGAAGAAAGTAAATCCGCTTCTGTCGGACCAACTTCCATTCTAATACGCGGAGAACAGTACTTTGGAGAAATGTAGCGCTGCCGATATATGTATTCGCGGCTTGCAAAAGTTCGCGGATTACTCATACGGATGTCAGATAGTAAATTCACTGAATAAATATGTTCCCCGGCTTTTCGTCTTTCAGTAACCGATTTTGCATGTTTTTACTTTCAACCGTACATTCTTTTTTAGCGAAATGTTTTCAAACGCACGTCAGTGTAATTCATTTCTAGAACGTGCTGCCCATCTCGAGGTCAAATGTTCTCGGCTCAGCTCCGCAAGTATCGAAGTGGCGTGGCGAGCCAGCTATCTAAAAGTATCGATCGTACGCCGGCATGGTCAAATTACGAAACGGTTACATTATTCCTGGTAACAAGGTAAAGTTAAGCAGATACGTAGGTTCATGAAGTTAAACGCCGAACGGCATTTTGAGTGTCATTGTAGATGCGCAACGATTTCAGCGAATCTCCCATTAAGCAAAACTTTTCCACCGGAAGTGGAAACAGTTAAGTCAAGAGATGAAACTGCCGGGGGTTAGTTGAGGAAGTGGGAGAAGACTATGTGGTAGTTCAGCGAGAGGAGCGCGGAGAGAGCGGAACGGGGGCGAGAGAAAGAGAGATAGAGAGAGAAAGTGGGTAATGGAATTTCGAGAGCGAGAGTCGAGAATACGAAATGGCTGGCACGCCCGGTGTTCGTGTCGGGAGTGAAGGAGACGGGGATAGCGAAGGAGAAACGAAGAGATGGTACGAGAGCAAAGGAGAGAGACAGAGAGAAACGCTGTAGTCGAGGGTTGTAGGTTAATTAATTCCGCGACATAAACCCTCTTCTATCCTTGAACTCGGCAGTCATCACCAACTTCGTTCATAAACTATTATCAAGGTCGAGCTTAAACTGTGCCACGTATTTTAAGGGGAACGACTCATGAGAAAGTGGTTAAAACTAGCTTAACGAACTTGCACCTTTTGCGGATATGAAAACTGATGCTCCACGTATACTTTTTTTTACTGTCAATAAAGTGGCCTGCAAAGTGGACTCATTTTTAAACTTTGTTTCTAAACAATCTAAAAGAATCGTTTATATAGCTGTAAAATTATTGTACAATTAATTTAATGTACATTTTTCTTATTTAAAAGCATTGTATATATACATAATACCGTTAAGATAAAAAATTGACAGTCAAATGTTGTTTTCTTCTTTTTCCGGAAATGTATTATGTAAATTCTTTCTTATACTCTATTACTTCACAAAAAGTTAAACATACTTTTCTATATTATACTGCGTATTATCTTTTGAATATAACATAGTGCTTTGTACATTATCATCTTGCCTTTATGTACATTTTTGAGTTCAACATGCATTTTAATAAGAGACGTCATTTTCCAAATGGATATATATATATACATTTTTTCAGCGACAAAATGTATTTTCCTTTTTGCTCAGTCTTTCTTTGCAAGTTGTTTTATTCGAACATTGTTACTTGAAACTATAAGATAAAACAACTTATCGTTAAGAAAGAAGAATACATAAGATCACAATTGTAAATAATTTTAAATAAATTATTAAATAAATGAAGTTATAAAATCAAATTTGTGTTTCTTAACACTACTTGGACAAACTTAACGTATTAACATGACACATTTCATGTTAGACATGAAAAGCCAAAGTGTATCCTTCATAAAACGATAACTTTTTATTTCCATCATCAGTGTAGAAATTGTATACGATGATTTTATACGAGAAGCACTACAGATAATTGTTTATATAGGGAATCCAAATCGAATAAAATCTCCTCGCGCGCATTTCGCTCCTTTCATTAATATTTCGCACAATTTCTTCGCCGACTTCATCAAATCATATCGGCCGCAAACGGCGGCGTGAAAAATGCTTTTCACGTTCCTCCGGGTTCTTGGGCCAACTCGTTTGGTCTCCGGCATGAAGCATTTCCCATGTAAATATATACGGGCATTCATCAGGCTCTATTGTGATGCGCCGCTGCGCCTCCTTAGCGTACACACGGGAAAATATTTCTCCGCAGATGCCGATCCAAACCTAAAAAGCGTTCAAGTTCGTCTTTTCGCTATATAAGCACGTATTTTCTTGCACGTTGCTCCAGCGCGACGCGAGAGAGAGGAGGGAGAGGGAGGGAGAGAGAGAGGAAGAGAGACGCGTGAGATCGTTACGTCGTCGCGAGTTAAGACCTACTCAGCGTCCGAAGCGGAATTTGCGATTCGAAATTTCCGACGTTTGCAACTAGTTTTTAACTTGTTCCCGACCACTCTTGAAAGCGCAGCAGAAAGAAAAGAAAATCATGCGGAGTCGTCCATCGAAATTTTTTGCGATTTATGAAAACGCTGCCGTAATTGACTTTGAGAACACAATTTGATGCCGCGCTAACCGTTGTACGAATTATGCAAAGCACCGTCCAAGCGGGCGGACGGACAGAAGCGCAGTCTCGATACAGATCTTTTCTTAATCACATTTTATACCCGAGCTATATATTCCTAGATGCAAGATATATGTATATGTCCACTGATGCAGGTGCGCCTTAAAGCGCGGACACGCGGCTCCTCGCGTCGCATCGACGGATTTTTTCTGCTCGGTTCGGATCTAAAAAAATGTGGCGTGTTAATTAAGTTTCCAGTACAGCCTGAACGTACGATCGCGCGGTCCGATCTTGGTGCATCATCGATGCCTATCTTCTGGCTCGAGGCTCACGCGATGCGACCTACACCTGCGCCCTCGCGCGCATCCGCGTAAACGACGATTAACGAACAATTTTTGTCCCCTGGCAGCCAAAAAGTTTCTACTTCCAATTATCTTCTTTGTCGAAATGCAACGACCGCGAACTCCACTTTCGAAATGTAATTTGCGACAAAAGGCGATGGACATTCTTGGGAATTAAAAAGTTTATTTGATCGAGTGCTTGAAACGGTTTTCGAGTCGATTGGTTACAAAAGAAGTCTCATTTAAGAAACCGTTACGTTCGCAGCGGCTCGGGCGAGCCAGGACCAAAAAGTCATAATGGCCCTGCGAATTTGCATAGGGGACTCCGTTTTAGTACGCGACAATTGAATAATCGATCGATCGATACGTCTCCGACGGCGGTTGTTCGCATTCTCTAGCTCGTTAACGGCGGGCGGTCCGAGTCCATCTCGAATTATCGGCCCATTTGCATACGGCGCTGAATTCTTCTAGCGATGTTAGTTAGAACACATCACAAGTGACGTTCCGTGAATGACACGTCTTTGTCGCGCCGTTTCCTCGCCCCTGTGGCTCGCCTTTTCTTACGCGCCGCATGCGACGTTGACAGAGTGTAGTTTATTAATTTTGCTCAACAACCCTTATTTATAAAAACTTGCAGATTTATTTGTCTTAACAAAAACAAATTGAATTTTGCATAAAATGCGCATTTAAAGATGCAAATAAGAATTTTATTAAATAAATAAATAACTTGAAGTTTAAACAATTTTTTTTAATGATTCTACGTTTTTGTCTCTTCGTGGACAATGCCGCACTATTCCCCTGAAAACATGGCCAAATGTTTCACGAGGACGACAAATTGTCGCAGGTATTCAGTTTCGTGCCGAAGTCGAGCGGCATGGCCCTGTTTTTTTCCTCGACACCCCCATATCTCTATCCATCAGGAAGTGCACGCGAGCATTTCAAGTGTACGCACGTTGACATGCGCATACATTAGAATGCTAACATCTGCCGACGAGTGATAGACAGCCCTAAGGGCTGTGTGTAATCATGGCGCGGCTTTGCAAGAGCCTGGATGCGGACACGCACGCATACGTCTTAAGAATTATTTATTTCTTCAATCACGTGAAATAACACGTTCTCTTCAGAGCCGTCCTTTGTATACAGTACGTTGAAAAGCGGTACAGTCGTTAGGTTAGCTTTCAATGGAAATACAACAGAAACAAAAGAAATTGATAATTATTGCTAAAATGTTTAGTTTCGCATAAAAAAGTGAAAAAAGAGTTTATTTTAAAAATAATCGTTGAAAAGGCAGGTATTTATATAAAGTTTTAGCGTAGATTCAATCTCATAATTCGATAACATTTTTGTGGGAAAGTAATTTAATTTGAAGAGAGGATCAAAATCCTCGAACTTGTCTTTGCTTTAGGATCGATCATCTTACGCAATCGTTTTCGTAAACGAGATTCGATGAGAACCCCGGACTATGAAAGGCCTCCGCGTTTTCATTCGTTGTACGACGTGCTCCTCGACATAGGCAACCGGTAGGTCACGTGTGCCTTAGTGGCTACAGACTATCAGGCTTTCCAGTCCTCCCAAATACATATTGGGTGACATAAAAGTTTCCACCGTTTGTTATGGCAAATCTAGTGGCAAAAATGGTGGAGACTTTTTATATCACCCAATATGTATCCTTTTAAATTTTCTGTTTATTCTTCAATATATCTGTCCTTTATCATTGGACGGACCAACATGGGGGGTGATTCTTGATGTACGCGGTGAGATCTATCTGTTGGCGTGTAAGTCAAAGCTGAAAGCCGAACCGGATTTTTCGGTATTTTTCCAAAGGGGTTCAATTTTTCTCGAAAAATCAACTTTGACTTTCAACTTTGACTTATACACCAACGGATAGATCTCGCCGAGTACATCAAGAATCACCCCCTATATTGACCCCTGCGACGTTTAGGAGCAGAGATATTCGAGAAAAAAGTGATAAATTATGTGTTGGGGGCCAGTTTCATAGTTTTGACGCTGTAACTTTTCTCC
>JABFPT010000900.1:13844-25621 GCA_022817245.1 Nixonia krombeini | reverse complement strand
AAAATAACACACGGCAAAGCGGCTTAATTACACGTCTGCTTTTTCCGCGCTTCAAATCTCGCCGCGGCCGGAAAAAGACCGTCGTAAGTGAGACGTTCGCGCTCCGCCAAGCTCGTCGGAGTCACGTCGCGAAGTGGGAGCGGAATGTCGATACGTCAGGCGCCCATGGAAAGGTTTCTTTTCCGAAATACGGGAATTTAACTCAGCGACGAATCTGAATATCGCAGCCACGGCGAGGCTGAATTTACGATACCCGCCGAGGATTAACGAGCGGTGCATAAAACGGTGGGAAATACGCGGATTTTCGACACTACTTTGCGCTTATATTCCACGATCGAATGTTTTAGTGAAACATTTGACAAATACCGGTTTGATTACACAATTTTTTTTATGGGGATATTCAGCTTGGTTTTATCAATTTCGCGTCTTTCCTTGCGGAAATGACTTCCGCTTTTATTGCTTATGACGATCGAAAGTGAGTTTGAAGGGTTATAATTCCGAAATGGTTATCACGAGAACGACGAGGAAAGAATTTTAAAACGCTCTTCTGCAATCTGTTGGAAATATTCACAGGACAAAAAACTGACCTGCAGCTGTTTCGAAGTTACGCCGCTTCAAAGCCGCGGAAACGCAACAATTGTGTCTCGTTTGTGAGAGACGCTCCGCTGAAAAGTCATCGTAAACTCGGCTATTTCCGGTTCATTCTCGGCCTGGATTAAAGAAGGAAATGTTGACTAACATTTTAACACCCCAAATGAAAACTACCGAAAACTAAGCTCAAACTGGAACCTACGTGGTTAAGGAATAATGCTTACTGGCAAATGTCACTTTTACTATTGTGAGCGTAGCTTAAAACGTTGTTTTCAAAACTGTGGGATTACGTAATTAATGAAAAACGACTTTCAGAGAGGAATTTCTTTTCGCCTTTACTCTCCGTCTCTCTCCTTCCTCTTTCCAACGCCTCAAAACCACGAAAGAGCGAGTCACTTGTATTTTAAAAAGAAAAAGAAGAAAAAGCACCTCTATGAAAATTCATCATAAATCTGATTATTTTCGCTTCGAGCTTGTTTCGAAAGAAAAAAGAGCATTTGACGCCAGAAGAAACATAAACTCAAATTGGAATCGTACGCTGCTGAAAATAATACTTGTATAAAATATTCCTCTTAACTATGACGTCAGTGCCACCATTGTGAATGTAGCTTAAAAGCGTCAGACATAAATTCTATAAGGTTATTATAACATTCATTATGTAACTAATTAAAAATGACTTTTGGAAAATAATTTCTGTATATCTCTCTCTCTCTCTCTTTCTTATTAAAGTAACAAAAAAAGAACTACTAAAAAAAACAACCTCAAATCAAAATCGAACGCTGCTAAGTGCAATGATTTTTAGGAAATGTTACTTCTATAAACGTCACATTTGTCGGTGCGAACGTGGCTGAGAAGTGTTCGTTATAAATCCAGAAAGGTTACGCAACTGATCAAAAATGACTTTCCGCGTGTAACTCCGTTTTATCTTCATTCCCAGTCACTTCCTTCCACGACGACCAAAATAATTGCTCCGGTTGACAAACCCGCGTCGAGTCGCTGGCAAGTGCTTGCAGGTGGGCGAACTTTTTCGTTGCGTAGCTTTACAATCGAGTAAGCTCAGTCGAGCAAACTTCGGTGAACTGGCGCAGCAAAACGGTCGCAAAGGAACGAACGACGTCAGAGGCAAAGCGCGACGGGAAGATGAGAAAGAGAGAGAGAGAGATGGAGAGAGAGAGAGACATAGAAGGGAGTGAGGCAGTTGGCGCCCTCGTGTGTTTTAGTTCATTGCCCTGACAGTCTTTTTTTTGCATCGAACGTACGATCGAAGACACGTGGTTAATTAATTCAAAGGAAATAAAAGCGATGCGAAAATATTTGCCTCGGGAGTGGACTTACGGCGATAGTCGCGGAAAAGTGATCGGCGGACAAAGACCTGCCGGTCGTTCGTACACGGACGGCATTTTATCACCGGAGAAACCGCATTTTCTACCAGAAAATCTGTCACCGTAACTACAAATACCGTTAACGAAGTCGCGACTGGATTTATTAGAAAAGTGAATTAATCACGTTTATACTTGTGTATAGTTTTTGCCAAATGGCGTGTCAAATGACAAAACCAGTATAGTTGTGAAACGACTATTACCGTTCAATTTGCCATAAATACAGTTACTTCAACAACAGCGGTTACGGTAAAGGAAGATTATCGCGAAGGCAACGAAAATCCCGTCCGCGTATAAAATCCATTACCGCGCGATCGAAAAGCGTCGTTATACGATCTTATTAACGGACGTAATTGCCGTAATAAAAAATGCTGTCCATTTTACCGGGCCATTGATAAAATTCAGTCGGCCGATAAAGAGAAGTAAAAGCGATAAACACGAGCGTTCGAAAGAGAGTCGGATGTTTGAGGCATGGCGATTCCAATTAGCATAGCCGGATCGATATGCCTAATGAAAACACGAGGGCGCCGTGCAGATTTAGCGGTACTCGCCTGCGAGCCGAACCCGGACAAATTAAATGTTTCACCGACAATCCGGCCAGGATTGCGAAGGCGGCTAACGGTCACGCCGCTGCTTGCGAAATGTGCAGCACGTGTTCGGCGTGAATTGCAAATGTGATTTGTAACTCGCGATGCCCGATAAAGAATCCGCTACGCCGCGAAGATTCGACCCGATGATAAAGCATCGGATGCGCGCGCGCGCGCGCTCACCTCCGGTCAATTTTGCGATTCTTTTCCATAACCGGCGAGTAAGCGGCGGCGGAACGCAATCCGAATCCGCGATTATTTTGGAACGTAAGAACTGGAACCGTGAGTAGTTTCAAGGTCAATTCAAGGACATACAATTTGACGCGCACGTCCAAAATGCGGAAAGAGAATAAGAAGACACATGTCACGTGACTCATTTCGTTCTCGATTCAAACGACGTACTTCTCAACGCGATTAACAATCCTCGCAATAACGCCCGCGTTAATTCTTACGCAGTTCGGAAAAATTCAAATCCATGTTCGATATATGTCATTCTGGAATGCTAAACAAAAATAAAATGTAAACCATTCCAAGGTCACGCGGAGTGTACGCGAGTTGCTTTTCGGCGGTTGACAGGACAAGGTGGACACTTCTGTCTGCTGCAGCAGCTTTAAATAGTACAAAATCTTCCGGGGTCCCGCGAACCCCAAAATACCACCCAGTGGTTAACAGCGATTGCGTCCGGTGCGTAAAACGCCGTGGAAACGCCGCGGAACCGTTGTGGCAACGTTCCGGTGCGGGTAACGGAGCAAAGTAGCGAGTAAAAAGCAATTAAAGAGCGGCGAGCGGTGCGAATTCCTTACCAATCGGGCGGTCGAAAAGCGGCACTGCGGGACTCACCTGGAACAGAAGGAAACGGAGCGTGATGAATAGCGGAACGAAGTGCGATGGAAAGTAAATTATGCGAGAGGGGAAAATTGAAAGTCGATCGTCGAGGCGGCCCGCTCGGCTTATCTGGCGGTAACGGCAGCGTTGACGATCGGCAGCGACAGCGTTGAGAAGAGGGGGGGGGCGATTTCCGGAATTAAAAACAAATTAATCATTCGTCACCGAGTCGCATGTATAATCACGGTCGGCAAGGTCGTCCGATAATTTATACCGACGTGCCCGAAGATAGCATCGATCTCTCGGCGAGACGCGCCGCCGCCTTCTTGCGCAACGGTGCGTCCGCATCGGATATGGATTTCGTGGACGGACTGGAACAACGAACGGACAAATTGGCTTCCTTTGTTAGCCGGCTTGGCGAACAAACAGATAGTATTAATACCTTTCCAATGGACTTTTCGCGGATTACGTTTTTCGTACTTGGACAGGGTGGGGGTGGGGGAGGGCGGGCGAAGGAACAACGTTAAACGAGTGCGGTGCACTTTTTTAAGAACGGTAAAAAAAATGGCGTAGCAAACGATTTCTGTTTTCCTTGAAGTACTGAGAAAATTAATAAGTGACGTGTCATTAGTTTGACGTTTTACTACACGCGCAAGAATACACGGAAACGTCACTTCAGGTGTAGCGTTACCGTTTCGCGTGAAATAAGAAATACCGCGTTCGAATGTGACAGTTTTTATTAGGTAAGTGGGGAAACTGTAAATCGCGTTGTTGAAGCGTTTCTTAGACGAGCGCTGTGAAATCCCGACGGCTAATAAAATGATATAATACTGTTGTGAAGAGTGCAGGAAATACATTTTCTACAATATTTGACTCATTTGTTTCATTTACATTTTAATCTACATTTATATTACGATATTTGACTCTACTCGAGTCAAACGGACGAAATGTCTTTGTTTACGCAAAGTCCGTTAATTAACATTTACGAATGTCCCGAGTCATTCCGAAACAGATCACGAAAGGTCGTTTAACCGAAATGTCTTCGCGTCTTAATTACAGTTCATTACATACATTTCGTAATCTGTAAATCATTGTTAATTGACCTTAAAAAATAACTTACAAGTATTCACATATCCGAACGTTTCCGCGAGTGACGCGATCGGCGAGGGAAATTCGGCGATACGAAAAAAGAAGACTAGTCGGCGAATACGAAAACGGCGCGGTCGCGAAAAAAGCCGTGTAAGCGAGCGCGCGCAGAACTATTCCATCGGCGTAGCGGGTGCAATGCACTGTCGGGAATGTCGCCTTCGCGCTGACGAAGAAATTAGTTCGCCGTCGTTTCTCGGATAGACACGTATACGCGTAAAATCGCTTGTCCCGCGTACGGACGAGCGCGATTGAATAGCGTGTAACGTGACGGGGAATTGAATTCCAGCGCCTTGTGCGCCGATCGATTCCGCTGCGCCCGCGACACTGAAAAGCGTAGCGGTCCGGAACCGGTGCGTATTGCCCTCCTCGAACGTGCGATTTTTTGAAAACACAGCAATTTGGGTGATTACGAATCGAGGGCTAAACAAACTGAAATTTAATCACGCGCTTCACCAAGCCTGTCATTTCGGATTGAATAGTTCGGATTTGGAATTTCGGAGAATTTTGAAAGTGAACATAACCTAATTTGATATAACGTAACCTAATCTGATCGCGTTTTTCCGTTGTCACGGCCGCGCCAGAAAACGTACAAACCAGCGGCGTGCGACATTCTGACTAATTGAAAATGATTGACAGTATAATGCCGGTAATTTGTTACAACGATTACGATTGATCGCAATGATAAAAGTACCGACACATTTTCTTCCTCTAAACACGTACGAAGGAAGGTAATTCCGTACAAACGCCGAATCAACTTTGTCAAATCTGTTCTTTTCGTAAACAACGTCGCTCTTCCCAACGCGAACTAATAACGATAACGACGACAGTTGCGCATAATTTGACAAGATCGCCGGATAATTGCCACGGTGGGGGACGCCAGCTTGGGACGGGGACTGGGTTTCCCATCGCTTGTCGCGCGTACCGCGAGGCGTATATTTAGGACGGAGTCGCGTAATGGCTGAGGGGCGGAAGGGGGGATGATGACTCGCGTAGGTAACGGACGAGGACCAACAATTTGGCTGTCGCGTGTTTGTAAAAACCGCGACGTGGGAAGTGCGGAAAATGAATGCGGAAAAAAATGAGTGCGGAAAACGACTGCGGAAAACGCAATAAGGCGCGTTTCGGGCCTTGCGCAACCTAACCTTCAATTTCCCACCCGGTCTTTCCTCATTTTTCGCAGCTCCGCGTCGCATTTTCGCCTACGGCGTAAAAACAAAATAATTATTTCGCTTTGATTACACCCGGGAATTTCTAATTGTTAAACCGATTTAAACATTTGCCCTTTGCAACTCCATTTCCTCCTCTGCGGGACAATGAGAGGAGTTACTGTAACGGATAAAAGATGCGAGTGATAAAAATGAGTAACAAACCAAGTGTAAAATTTTTATTTATTTATACCGAGTATTAATTATGAATAACATGTGTGAATTAATAAGGAGGGAATTATCGCGAAATTTCATTTGCACGTTACGTTCTACGGGTCCGAATGGCGTCGACTGAAACGCGGCGTAATGGCGCGGAGATGATTGGATTAATTCGAACGAATCCAATTAAAGTGTTCGGGCGCGAATAAGAGGGAGGCGACTGTATTTGCACGGTTGACGCGAGCACCGAGAGTCCTTGAGAGCCGTCGCAGCGGCGCGCCACAATGCGGTAAAAGCGTATCGCGACGTTCGCGGCAACGGGATATCTCGTTGAATATTTACACGCTCGCCGCGATGACGCGCGAGCTTCCGCCGCGACCGTTTCCACGCACGAGCGCGCCGCCTCCCGACTTGGAAACGTCATCAGGGTCGACGTAGGGCCCTGGTCGCCGCCGAATCCGGCCTGACCCGGCACCGCCCGAATTTCTACGTGCCGGATTCCGCAATTGCTTCTTCGCCGTTGGATCGTTCTTACGACGCTGGCAAATGAAGCATATCATTTTTCATCCAATTAAAGAATGTTTAATTAATTATGAGTACTTAGAAATCGTTTAAATTTTGCCAAAAAAAGAAAAGAATAGTATTTTCAATACGGTGTTGTTTTTTCTATTTCTATCGTAACAATGTTATGCTTTTTCGATTACCTTTTGAAAAGAATGTTAAACGTTTGTCCTCTGGAGAAATTAAATTATTGGCAATTTGAAAAAACGCAACTAAGTAATCAGTGCTGTTTGCTACCCCAACACGCAAGATCGATATGTAAATTGATTTGAATACGTACGCTTTTCGGCAGAAAGGTCACGTGAAAGTCACCATTTTTTCAATTTACAAGAGGAATAAAAGAATCGCAACAACGCGGTTAAATTAATTCCCGTTTGAATAAATGCTGAAAAGTCACGTAGCGGTGAACGTGTGGATTTTGGTTATTGCGACGAACGGAAGATGATTGGTCGAGTCGATAAAACTGGTATTTATAAACCGAGTATCAAGTCGGCGGATTTTTTGCCGACCGCGATTACTTCGCTCCGGATAAAGCCATTTAGAATGATTATTAATGCTTATTTAATTTTGTTTACTATTTCAATTCGTTCCAATTTGGGAAACCGATTAATTACGAATTGATTTCTCCCCGACCGCCGTGAAATGCGACGTTGCCAAACTAAATATCTCAAAAATGTATAATTCGATAATCTGTAACATCAAAGTATTAAATTTAACGCGAAACGCGAACGTTGCCGTTAACGATTTTTCCGCGCGGGCGAGAAGGAAGAACGCGGGAGAGTTTGAACGAAAGCGATTTTGACCGTGTCATTCGCTGACTTTGCTGCATTCGCACTCGTCAGCCTCGCAGTCGTATTAATGATTCAACAGGTGTTGCTCTGGACACGATTCTTTTCGCTGAGCCGAAATTTCCCCGGACGTGTTTCGGGGTTCGCGAACGGGAAAAAACTGCGTGTTTATACGAGTCACTCTTCCGGTAAAAAAAAAGAACGGAATTGAAATGGAAATCAATGACTTCTAATTCACGCTCAAAAACAAAAAGGTTCATTACCGTTAACTCATCATTAATTTCATTTCACGTTTCCCCCGCAAACTGTTGTTTCCCAAATCTAATCAGTTCCAAGTGTAATTAATTTTTACGCCGAATTAATTCATATTTAATTTACGCTTCATTCAATTTCTGCATTTAATTGCTACATTCCATTTCTATATTTAATTTCGCTACTGAGCGAAGTCGGACATTTCCCCTGGAACGAGTGACTTAGGTGGGAATCGCCGCCCAGCGCTTCCGCCAGATGGCGCCCCTCCGTTAATTCATTCCCAATGGCGAGACGCCGATTAACTTGGAAAGGTGATATGCCGAAACACAAACAGCCCGGGTCTCCGATCGACCTGCGAATTATTCAGCGGGCCAAAGGGCCCGTGCGTGTCTTACGGCCTTTCCGATATTTGTCCCTGTCTAACCCTTCCTGCGGCCACTAATACGCCTATGCTAATGATATTACGCCCGTTGCCACACGTGACAAGTCTCGTCTTTGCACGATCAAAAATGCCACTCTACGGATGAATCCGAAAGATCATTTTCCTCAGTGTATATTTTCATCTGGCAAATGTTTCCAAACGTTGCACTATCCTTTATTTTCAACGTTTTCACGAACAATTTACCTTCCAAGTTACGGTTTACTGTTCATTCTTATTATCCTCTATTATTATTATTATTATTATTCGTTATTATAAAAGGCATTTCATTCAACTCGAGCAATTTTAATTGCAATTTACCCAGTTAAGATTTCAAATTGAAATGAGGGGAACGCGATTTTTATATAAACCGTCGTTCAGTTAATAATCAATTAATTTCTTAACGTAATTTTCTCATAAACATAAATAACTCGCGGGTGCCAACCGAACGCGGGAAACTAAAATTGCGCGAATAGGAGAGGAGAAGGAGTGGAGTTGAAAAAGCGTAATTTCGCACGTATCGCGGTTAATGGCCAAACAACACAGCTTTGCTGGTGGCGGCGACGGTGTCGTAGTCCCGGCGGGGTGGTCTGGCGCAGTCCGATAACACCGCCCGCTCGGCCGTTACCGCTCTCAGAGACTATTAGTTATCGGATTCGCGCGCCTATGCGCGGATATCTTAATCCAATATCTCATCGGTGGTGTACATTTCGTAAGTAAATATATCCCGTGTTCTCGAACATGGCGAGGGCTGAAGGGGAGACGGGAGCCGCAGCCACTTCCGGAGTTTCCAGGCCGGAAACTCGAACCCCGGCGTTGTGTATGCCGGTCCCGCGCACAAGTCAATTCGAAAATGAATGATGCGGAGGAAACGAGTTTGGGCAGACGGGAAAATTTCGGTTGGACGATTAAAATTAAACTACCAAATAAACATTGTTTCAGTTAATCGTTGTAAACGATATAACAATTATTGCAGAGATAAAATGGTTACTACAGTTTGTTACATTGTAACGAATGTCGTTCGTTATATTAATTATATTCCTTAAACATGTCCTCTTTTATTAATCATGTTTTTCTCTCTCTCTCTGTTTTAATACGCGTTCCTTTGGTTCTGTTATTGCATTAAAGTGGTGGGAAAGGATTTACTCCAAAGTTACTGCATAAAGATACTACAAAAAGTGGAACAATTGAAAGTCGATAGTTACAATTATCATAAACAGTATATTATCAAAAACAGAGTGCCGCAATACGATGGTATCGAATGACGTCTATTTTTTAATCATTCGTTTCCCTTCGGGACACATTGTTACGGTTGCTCGTTTCGCGTACGTGACGCGAGCCTTCGCGAAATCGATAACGAGCGGCTGTGTGTGCATGCGTGTGTGTGTGTACGTGTGTGTGTGTCAAGCAGGAGCTACGCCGCGGCCATGATTACGCGGCCTATGAACGAACTTGATCGTCGCGGGCGGACGAATCTGGGCATACTTTAAACCCCTTTTCAAATTTAAGAATCTAAAAAATGAACGTTCCACGGACGTTGTATAAACGTTATATAAACGTTCCATAAACGTTTTATAAACGTGCCAAAGTTCTACCCCCTCCCCTCCCCAAAACTAACGTTATGAAAGTCACGAAAACCATAACTGATGACTGCCCGTCACAGCGCCAACAAATTTGCCAATTTCCACCGTGGCAGCGAAAACTTCCGAGCTTTTTAAGCGGAGACCGTAGAAGGATACTGATATAAAGGTCAAACGTTCGCTGGGAAATGACGCCGTTCTCAGTGCTCCCGCGCCCGTTATTATTCCAGAAAATGCGACTGCCACGAGCAACTTCTCAGCGGGCGACCTCCCGTCGCTATTCCCGACGCCGTCGTTAGAGATCGGAATAAACTGAATTTCTCATTCCCGTCCCCGCCAACACCCGGAAACGTCACGATCGCACTTTTCCGCCAAATCGATCTTCCCTTACCGTATCATCGCGAACGACCGAAGACTCGTCCTCGCTGACCGCGGCGGCACTCTCCGCTTTCACTTATGTTAACGAACGAGCGGCGAATTAATAAACATGCCCGCGGAGAAGCGACGCGATGAAAAATGGTTCCCCGAAGTTCGGCAAAAAGCAGCGCCACTTTGGACCACCTCGCGTGAACGGCCTCGTAAAAATGCCCCGTTTTCTGCAAAAACCGGCGTGCCGGAATCGCTAATGTCCTGTTGCGTCTTTCGCCGAGGGAAAGACAATGACGTATACGTCGGTGGGAGGCGCGCGAGTTGAGCATTGCGTGCCCGGCCACCATTAAACACCTCTCGCTACGGGCCTTCCTGCCTTCCTCAAAACTCGCTTTTTCACTTATCCCGATTACTTTCCTTCGTCCCGATCGACGCGAGATTTACTGCCGCGCTCGCCGCCCGATGAAATATAATTTTCGGTTATTTATCGTTGCTTTGGACGGCGTTGGCACGGATACGGTTAAACGCCATTTTTTCCCCTTCGAGAAATATCGGCTTTCATGATCGGGAAGAGAACCGGATGTAATAACACGTTAATAAAAAAAAGTAATATATATTATAGCACAATCGTGAAAACGTTTCGAGCGTAATTACTATGGAAATTGGAACTGTAGTGAGAGTAGATAATTATAGTTGATTGATGTCGCAGTGCAGTGTATAGTTGTAACTATGACTTTTAACGGCTACTATGTATTTACCTCTCGCTGTATTGTATTATATTGTGCACAACCTGGTTTATGTAACTCATCGGTATTGCGTATAAACTGTTTCAGCGTGCTCTATTTAAAGAGGCCAAGTTATTACTAGTATAGTGAATATCTCATTGCACAACCTTACTATGAACCCACTTATAGTAAACTAAGCCTTTGCACGAGGAACGACGCTACCCGATATGTTTACATTCGGTAGATAACGATTGTGTTTTGCTGCCGAGGAGCATGGTCTGAACAATATTTACGAGTATAGTTAACGCAACTATACATCCACTGTTAGTAATTCACTGTCATTTAAAATTCCGAAAAATGCAGTTCTTTTTCACCGTATTGTCATCTTCGAAAATGTAACACCAGCGTATACTCTCCTAACCATTGCAACTATAACAATCAACTATACTCTTGTATGATCGTCAACTATTCAAAGTTTTATAGAAAACCGAGTTCCGATTTTTGCCGAAGTGGTAAAGTGATGGGTAGAAAAGTCACGTAACATAGTAGCGGGTAATAGTAGAGCAAATATAGTAGTGACAACTATACGGCAGCTTAATGCAAAATAATTGACCAGGGCATGTTTCAGGGCAATAGTTGACCAGGACAACAATCCGGTAACAAAAGGTTTTTTTATTGTACAACGTCTTACTATTGCGAAAAGTCGTTCTATTGAGAAAAGAACGTACTGATACGGCTCCGGTCAATGATGCGTCAAGTCTCCGTAGATGCCAAAGCGGCCTCGCTAAGACACGCGTGGATGTGGAAACTGCTACGAGGCAGGTAACGCGGGACCGCTGATAATCGCGATTTATAGTCACGGAGTTGCTGTCTAGTGACATTTCAGGGGCGAAGTGCGCGTCGACGCTGCACAAGCGGCGTGCGTGACCTTTGCACTATCGGCGCGCACACGTGCATGTGCCGCGGCCCGTGTCTCTCTCGGTATGTGCGCGCGCGTGCACGCCGATTGTGCAACGTCGGCAAGGCTGCTGCCGCCGCTACAGCGCTTGTCACGCACCGATCGAAGCAACGGCCGCCGCCTCGAACGTCATTTTAGCGGGGAACGTCGTTCTTGTTGATCATCACCGTCCGAATATAACCAATGCGTCAATAACGTGGGAAAATGATCGCGCGTGTGGGATTTTTAAGC
>JABFPT010000899.1:14362-24732 GCA_022817245.1 Nixonia krombeini | reverse complement strand
ACGTCACGTGGAGTAGAAAATTCAAATTATTCTCGAGGGGAGAGTTTAGGTCCTTTTCTGGCAGTGGAGCTTTATGGTCCTCGTTAAAAGTACATTTCGTTCGAGGACAAAAAATAAAATAAGTACCCGAGCAAAGAGTAATGCTATACAGGTGTAACCGATACTTTTCCATGCTGAATATTTCAAAGAATAATTATTCCAGGAGTATAAAGAAATACGTGGCTAAAGGAGATGAAACATAACGACTTCTCGACTCTTCAACACATGGCTAAAATATGTCAACATCGCTGTCGTTACAATATCATTTTACATACACAAATATGCACCGATGACTGAAACTTGTTTTTGAAATTTGCCACCAGAGTAAAAAGCAGTTCGTAATAAGATACGTCGTTTCATGCCAAGGTACATCTTTTTTTTTAATTCTCGTTCGTGTAATTCAAACAAAATCGGTGTACAAGCAATCTCGGTGTCTTCAAAATATGGAGACGGTCAGAAACGTGAGCCCCGAATAATCACGCGATAGTCCTGTATATAATCAGTCCTGAAAACAGAATCGGTCCCAAGAAATAGTTTATTAATTTCGAATATTGTTCGTTGGCTCCGCGACACTGGCGACTGATCGTACGGTACAACGAGTGCTACAGCAATATTCAAGTTGATTACAGACCGGGCGCGGCGTTTCAGTCGAGAGCTGCAGGGGCAATTTAGCGTATTTCTCTGCGTCCGATTTAATAACGATAGTTCGATAAATGCCAAAAGCTCAAGGACAAATACAACTAGGAGACATGTAAATATAATAATGGAGTTTCAGGGCTGAACGATTTGACTGGAACGATGCGGTTTTTGTTCCGACGGCGGCGAGCTACGAAAATTGCTACCGGTTACAAATGGTAAAACAAGCGGCATGATTGTAAGGGGGCGGGTCGTCGGAGGAACGCGACAGCCGAGTGCTTCGTGGAACTTCTGCTTTTGATAGTTATGATTGCGACTGCTTCCGTCATAAGACCAGTTGCTACCCGCTGAGTAACGGCCTCTTTTGCACCATGCAAGCCCCTTGTAATAATCTCTCTCTCTCCCTCTCTCTCTCCCTCTCTCTCTCTCTCTCTCTGTTATTCATTACTTCTCTTCCTATCCTTCACTCTCTCTCTTTCGTCCCTCCTTCAACCACTTTCTCTCTGTCCTGTCCTTTCTTTCCCTGCCCTGATTCACCTCCTCTGTCGTCTTTACTCCGTTTTCCATATCGAAGAAGACGAGGAAAACGAAGTTGTCAGAGGCGATCAATGTCGCTGCTGCAGACACACCGCACTTCCGTCTTTTCGGCTTATTTTGCTTTTGGAAGATAAGTAAGGGATGAACGAGACACTCGAGACACTTTCACAATATGGAATCAATTCACGGTTTTCTTACGCCTTCTGAAAAGACTGCTCTGCAAAATTGCCATACCATTTGAGCTTATTTGATAACCCACAGACGCAATTGTGGATTTATCATGCATATGTAAAGTTATGCTCGTCTTAGTGAAATACTATAGTTCTACTGATGCACCGGAATAAATGGGTCTTCACTTTAATCATAATAAATACCCACTTTAATATTGATGTTTCGCAAGGTAATCTGCCGCGAAATATGAGCCGTAATTAACAATGTAACAAAGCAACTGTAATATTAATATAAATCGCATGTCATAATTTCAAAGCAACGATACACGTATCTCTAGATACGTAATGCACGAAACTTCCGATGAAGCTTAGTCAATTTGCACTTCAAAACGTTGCATTAGATAATGGTTCAAAATATTATTACTTTTGTACTCAACAGACTTTTCGTATCTCAATGTTGCATGATTAATTAATTTTAGTAACAGATTTAATTAATAGTATAAAATATTCTCAATTTACATTGAAAGTTTTCAACGCGTTCGATTAATGCGCAGGCTTCTCTAATGTATGGCATCAATTATTAACCCTTTTCAGATTTCTGTACCAGGGCACAGTATAGTTTAATAAGCGTTACCTCCCGCAGTTTCCAGCAGTTTCAATTCGGCAAGATTGCCAACGATTAAATTGGGCAAACGTTACGTTTCGCGTCAAGTGTTTTAAATACCAGACTTGCTATTTCTTTTGCAGAAATGTCACAGCGTATTATCATTAATATTAATTTTCATTAGGGAAACGATTTCGTCGGTGCAAAGGGTTAAGTCAGGCAAGCAAATAAGCGTGACGTTAGGCGACTATTTTTATTGTAAAACGCCTAATAACAAATCTCGCAGAAACGGCGCGGCAGATTAATTTATATTGACGATTATTCGTCGCGACAGTTCCCTTGGAAGTGAAAGGACAAGTCACGCGACAAGCACGGCTGTAACAAACTTTCGCTTTGCTTGCTTTAATCCGATGTTAAGGTAACAAGGGTGTCGAAATTTCGATACATGTTCAGCGCTGTGGGCTTCGGCGACGGAAGTCGAAGTGTCGGCTCTGGTACTTAAAACTGCAACGATATTTTCGAGTGTAAAATCCCTTGAAAATGGAGACTCGCGAGCGCGAATAATAGAGCCGGATGACGCGCCGGTGTTTTTAGGCGGGAATTATTGCCGGTTCCGCGGGTGCCTGATTTACATTTATTGCGCCGCTTTCGTAATGGCGTCGCTTTATCTTCCGTTATTTCAACTAATTATACTTCTATTCTGATAAAGTACGCACTACGTGTGTTCAACGCTCGCGTGTATTGCGGAATTGCTCGGCCGTGCTGAACGGCTAGCAAGAATAGGACAATCGGAAAATCGTGTGGATATGTGTGTGTGTGCACATACACACGTACGTACGTTTCAACGGGAATTGATCGCTCGAATGAGTCAACATTGCGCTTTAATGCACTCCGATTATTGATTGCCCAAAAAGTGCGCAAATTAATATCACTGTTGCTCGGTAGTGAGTCATTGCTCTTGTGGGATTCATTATGAAAGTATAATTATACAGAGTAGTTTGAATAAATTATGTCGCCGAATATCAAAATACATCAGTCGTTGAATAACTGTTCCCTTTGAGTTTGCTCGTCATTCTGAGCACTACTGTTGGGTTATTGTGGAATAAGGAGCAGTATGGTTGATAAGTAAAAGTGAGGAAGGGGTATGAACGTTAGACGGATCGTAAGACGCAGAGGGCGTGCAAGAAAAATCTGTCGGCGCAGTGCAGTGATTCCTGATCGTTATAGGACAGTAATTTGATTTTAAGTTTAAATCGATCTGAGGAAGATTAGTTAATCCTCCGACTGTCGTGAACTCGCAGCTAGCAGCTAATTACGTTCAGGACAGCAGTCAGCCGACAAGGGCCCAGAGTTTATCCAATCCTAACTTGCAGATAATCCTATTTTCGATCGTGACATGCTTCAGTAGTATTATCTTACCTTGTCTATTTGCCGGTAGCACGCATGCGTCTGTCTACGGTTGCTACGTGTGTAGGTACACGGGTCCTTAGTGTCACGGGTCCCCTTCATCCTTCGTTACCGCAGCCCGATTCAACGCCGTCATGGCTAATTGCTCTCGTTCGTTACGATAACTCACATGATGTACCCTCTTTACTACCCATCCGGCGGTATAATGGGGCAGGTATCATCTTCTTCCGCAACTAAGCCGCTCATCGGATACCGCCCCGATGCTCGATAAAGGGAGATTGCGGCAAATCTTACTTCGCCGAGTAATCCGCCACTCGGAACACCAATAAATACCGTACACCGAGGATAATAAATAAGAGAAAGAAATGACTTTGCTGCGCCACCGGAAAAAGGAGCCACTGCAGTCGGGGATGTGCAAGCCGGAACGCGCTTGATCCTCCTCTAAGCACTTTCATAACTCAGATTCTCATCCGTTTCGAGGCTTCGTGGTACTTAATGACCGCCGGGAAATTCATCTTTCCCGGATATTTCATTCCAATTATCCTCGTTCCGCGATTCTTTTTCCATTCGTTATCCACCGCGTCTTACTCCACGTCGCGGCGAACCAGGTCGATACAAATTTGTGGTGGAACATTCGCCTTCGCTGTGGCGTCGCATTCAAGACCGGATTTCCTTTTTCTCCCGAAACAACCCCGCCCGTCCCTCCTGACTCGCACGCGAGCGCGCTGGCGTTCGCTCGCCAAAGCACCAGGAAAGACGGCATTCACGGCCGACATTCGCTGCTTTTATAGTTTAATGCATTGTACGAAACAGAAGAATTTCCGTAGCTTCTGCTCGCCGTGCCAAGGTTAGTCCTGGCTTACCCCGGGACAATGCGACGAGTGCATTTACAAACGAACGTTTCTATAACGACTAGCGTCTGAATCGTTGGCAAAACAAAAACAAAAATGGGAAAAGGTAGGGTATCGCGTACCGTTTCGGCTTCTACTTTCGAGCATGTCCTCGTCTTCGATCTCGCTTCAAAGCTGATCGCAGCGCCGTCCAACTCTTTGTCACGCGATACTGCGAGAGTTTCGCGCTGCCAACTTGCTTGCTGCAGTTCCGATATTTTCACACTCACCGTAGCCAGCTTTGAATTTCAGCCTGCTGCAACGGGGAAAAAAAAGTTTATTCGACAATGGTTCATTTGGAATCTTTCTCCTCTCGTCGCTTCACCCGCTTTCGTCACTCGCGCATCAACGACACTCGCCGTTATGGACTTTTATAACAATGCGACGCATTCAAGAAACAGGAAAGATACGTACAAGTGGAGAACAGGAATAAAACTATTGTTGCTTGTTGGGGTGGTTAAACTTTACTTTATTTCCTACGGTTTTGTTCGTTGCAATTATATGCACTCGGAAAAGATTTCGCGACACTGTGACAGTCGCATTGTGCTTTTGTTTTATTACGTATTGCCGACGTCATAAACAGTTTCTATTGCAGTTGCTAACCCGCCGACGTTTTCACGATACTCGTTCCACTCGGTCCTCATTGAAAAAACAATTTTCAACTTCGCCTCGACTCGTTCGCTCGAATTTCCGATTTGACTCAGTCTTTGAAATATTTCATTCTTTCCCTCGCGAATGAAGAGTGGAAGAGAAAGAGGAGAAATCTTGTTGGCTGCCAAGTGTAAGCAAACGTACTCGAGCGGCGGATCCTGGTTGGAGATGGGAAAGATTAGGGGGGTGGGGGATGAGGAAGAGCGCGAATGGAAACGACATCCGTAGGGTCAAGAACGAAATGGCTTATCGGCCACGTGTTCGGCTAACCGCGTTACCGCCGCTGACAAAGTCATCGCTTTCGCTGAAGATGGAATCGGCGAATCGGGAAGCCACCGTCGCGCCCCAAACTGGACCGAATTGCTTGGCAAAGGGAGCCAGTGTCCGACGCTGTTGTTCGGCGCACGCCTTCGTGCCCGCAGGCTAAGGAAATCGAATGGCTCCGGTAAAATCCAGATGGAAAGTTTGTCACGGTGCTCCGTTGTTCTCCCCATCTTAATGGGTCATCGCTTTCCCCTCGGACCATGCCGGACTTAAGTAGCGCGCTAATCGACGCTACATGGCCATCTCGGTAAATCAAGGGGTGTGTCCGAACACACCAGCCGGTAAAATCGAAGGGCGGATCGATCATTTCGTTTCAATTCGTTCTTTCCTTCTCGTCGTCCTTCTTTCTTCGTCGACGGGGAACGCGCATTTCGCCTCTGCCCTAACCGCGGTGGAAAGGGCAAAGATTATTGCGGAGCGTTATCTTCGGACCCCGCCGACTTCGCTGTGCATTCAGTCAAGTTGGCGGAAAGAAGGAAAATGACACGAGACAAGTGGAGAGAAAGGCAAGTCATATCGCAGAACCGAGACCGTTTGTCGGGTTCCGTCACGAACGCGTTAACGGATAACTTGAAGTTACGTTAAATTAAACAGAGGGAAGATAAGTTGGGTGTGTCACTAACTTCGTCCTCAACCCATCCTATTCTTCCACCCGTGAAGTACACTCTGTATACTCTGTAGTTTCGTACTCAAGACTTATTCGGCTGCTTATACGGGTACGATGCTCTTGGTACTTAGCTCTAATTCGTTAGTGAAAGCGCACAATTGCGTAATTAACTGCCGCTTTCATGAAATTTTTGCCATTATCTCAAAAGACGCTAATTTTCCTGCAATTAAGTACGAAGGGGAAGTCTGCTTGCGAATTGTGACGCTTTTAATTGTGTTACTTTTAATTAGAGTGTAACAAAGATACGGTTCCGTTACTCACAATATTCGTAAAATATGACTGCCGATATTATAACGTAATTGTACAAAGCGTAGTTCATCATTTAACGACCATTGAGTTCGCGCCACGCGAAATGCCGAAAACTTCCCTCAAAAGGGCTCCTCAGTACCTGATGGAATCTCGCAATTTATCGTGTGATAATAATTTTCGCAAATATTTAGACTTTGGAGCGATATGTTTTTTGCGTAAAACACAAATTTAAATATTCGCGTTAAAAGTTTGAATGTGAGGTTGCCGTACGTGATGGCGACACACACACACACACACACACACACGATTGTGACACCACTTGTAAAGCGTGAGATGTGATCAGCCCATCTTTCTGTGTGTGAAACTTTGTTGTAATTCAATCAAACAGCAAACCGCAGGTATTTGTCTATTCATTATTATGTTACATGAAAAGTGAATGTATAGGCTTGGTTAGTTTAAATGATCATTTGTGCAATTTCAGTATTTTCCTTCCATCTTTCCCGTAATTTTGTTCGTTTATTTCTGATTTTGATTATTTTTGCTATGACTTATCATCGATCGCCTGTCCCAGTGGATTTATTTAAACAAATTCTTATTAACCCGAGGATGTGAAAACGTTGGAACATTGTTATACATTTAGCAGTTAAAGTGCCGGGGATGTTACGGATATTTCATACGGTCATTTGAAAATGCAATTTGAATATGAGAAGGGCGAATTGCTATTAATAAAATTATAAAATGGATGTATTTAGTAAATTAGAACCTTTTCGATTAGCGCATATAACTGATGTGATTTGCGTATGCATTTTTATATTGTTTCTGTTAAACTTATCATTGAATTTAATATGCGATTGATGTTGCTCTTTTATACATTTTAATGTAATTTATTTTCGCTACAATTTAAAGTTTATGTACACAAATATTACAAGTAGACCACAGATATATAATTAATATGTACATCCAAATTCGAGGAAGGGTATTCTGAAATTAATTTATACACCGTCGAAAATAATTTTATGAGTTCTTATCAATAAAACTTATATATGAACCCTCAATAACTTTCACGAAAGGTTATTAATCGTAAAATTTTAAACATCAAAAGACAACGTCTTTTCAACTTTCTTCGCAGGCTTGTTGACTCTCGCTGTTGAACAATCAACATAATGACGAGCATTCCCTATAAAAGTTACAGATGATGTCGAAAGTTTACGGAAAGGCACAGGAGGGATGTGACAGAAAACGAGAGGTCGCCATTATCGTAACACATATCTATCGATAAAACGCACGTGTCCCGGGAAGTGGAGTGAAAGGCGACCGTAGCGCGATTTCACGCACGTTAAAGAATGCTAATCTTGTATCTCAAAATGGTCCGCACGCCGGCTGAATTCGATGGAAATTCGAGTTTCCGGGTTAGAGAGGTCCTCCCGCAAGTTGAATCTTTTTGCGATATTTTATCAGACGCGGTAGGGCAGATTTAAGGGGACGGATGGAGAAAAACGCGGCGGTGGAGTGGGAAGAGCGACCGTATTTTATCTAAATGATGTCAAAGGGGGAACCGATGTTCAACGTCGGTTCGGGTCGCGCCCTTCGCATCCACGACCATCGCTCTCTTCCCTCGCCTCACGGACTGACCTGTTTGCGTCTTCTTCGCGCGCCTTGCAACAGCGCGTAAGGGAAAAGTGCTTCGAAACTCTCTCGAAGAAGGAAGAAGCCTCGCGATGATACCGCGTGCTCGTGCACGCTCAACCGCTGGTGTGTGGTGTGTGTTTGTTCGAGCGCCCCGCCCGCGTAATGTAACGGCGAGATAGCTGGTCTTGGTTTTAAGAAATCTGCCTCCCTCGCTTATGCAGCGTGTAAGCCGCGTCGTGAAAACTTTGCGTTGATGTTGCGAGGCTAAGCTGCGAAGAGGCAGCATCCTTCCTAATGGAGGTGTTGTGTCGGCGTGCCGTAAAATTTTATACCCTCGCTCAAGCTCTTTCCTTTTTTATTTTTCAACTCCTACTTTTAATACGGCTTCGCCCGTGCCAACAGCTGAGTAATTAATTGAGATCCTTAATCTAGAACATCGGACTCCTAAAAGGAGCCATTCTTCTTTCTTGTCTTGCAGCTACATTTTTAGGTTAATTGCGCAGAGTCTACGAGATACTGCCAGACTGATTCATTTATTCATTTATCAACGGATCATCGCTCCGGCGCAAATTTCGATAAACCTCGTCGGCTTACGCGGTAACTGCCATCGACATTTTCGAGGAAAGTTCGGGCTCGCGCCTCTTCGTTTGTTTTTCGTTCCCGGTGCTTCGGGGATAAAAGGCTTTCCTTGCGTTCTGCGATTTTCAAGATCGTTATCGTTTCGAAACGAGCAGCGAAGCGCTTGGTACCACTGCGAACCATTTCGATGCGTGTTACGCCTCGTTAATAATTTAAATATAGAATCGCTAGTTCGTAGGGGCAGCATGCAACCCTGCATAAAAAGAGTAGCAATTTCATAGTTTTCCTTTATGCGTTACGCCAACAGTAAATAATGTTTTATCACCCATATTTTAGGGCGGTTTCAAAGTTTTTGCACATAATGCCACATTTCCTTCTTCACGTTGCACTTTGTTCCATATACGAATTGTGACGGTATACTTAAACAGAGATTAGATGAAATCCATTAAAAAATTTCGATTTACGGTATTTCTGCCAGTTACTGCGACCTTTTTAGTACGTTAGTTTGAAAGTCGCGTTCGATTCAATTAATTGTTTCAAGCAACTTCTCTCAAAACGATAGGAACGAAGTCGATTATTGATACGAATACGAGTTTTGACGTCTCGTTGATACTTGTTCGTAAAGTGAACTTTTATAAGTTTAGAAACTTCACTTTCTCCACATTACGGTAAGATTCTTTCATGGATGCGGCTACCTGCGAATGTCAAGTCGCTTGACTTAATTTTCCCGCCAGTGATATCAGTTCATTTTACTTTTCAACTTGTCCCCCTAACTTTTTGCTTTTTAAGTTTGCACACGAAACTTTGAAATCTCCGCAATTTCGGGCTCCAACAAGGCAAGATTTCCAGCCGCTACGTTTGCGTAACGCGTATACAACGACAGTAGAAAATTGCTGCGTCAATATTTTTTTAAAATCTTCTCGGTTGCTGATAGTAATTGAATCAGCATGACTCAAAATGAGAAACAGTTCAATTCGATGGTTTGGCCGAGGATTAATCGAGTGGAAGATGAAAATGAAGGGCTATGTTCGGAACGGCGCACGGGAACGTTCATATTAAAATGTAAGCATTCGAAGATCGCTCGACTGGCTCTCATCTCTTGCGTGGGCGTATTTTGTTTTGATCAGCCAATCTTGAAATTAGCCTACGCACGAAGGAGCGCTAAGCTTTTTATGCGTAGGGCATCCTCCCTGAAGTTCCCTCCGATAAAGAGTAGCTCTGCGGTTCCCACTTGGACTCCCGGGTGGTTTCGTACTCGACTGTATGTTTGCTAAACACGCCACTTGACCGTCAACTCGAGCTGCTTTAATTGTTTGTTTTTCTTTTAAGCATTCGCGATAATTATTCATCGTTGCCTTTATGTCGGCACCCCCGACATACCGGCGGAAAATAATGACGTGGCTCCATTGAAGGAGAGCTCTCGCAACCCTCTCCCGCCCTCTTTCCTCTCTCCACTCCTAACACCACCAACGCCCTCCATTATTCTCTCTCTCTCATTCTCTCCCTCTCAGAGATTTGACCGCAAAAAGAAACCGCAATCTCGCACACTTGCTCCTGTTATTTACGACAATTAAACTTCATGCACATGACAACGTCTGCCAGTTTTCAGTCGCGAGTCTCACGCGGTCTCCTCGCCTGAGACTCGTTCACCAGACACTTGGTAACAGTAACTTTGCCGTACTTGCTTTTTCTCACTCTCATTTGTTATTTGTTGCGATGCGGGTGTCTGAAAAATAAATTCATCAGTCTCGCGATCGCGTCTTTAATGCCGGCATGTTTCGTTATTTCCTCTTCCGCTGACGATATCTTGTCCAGAGAACGTTCGTTGTTGTTGAAAGGAATGTTTTAAGAGCATTTGACTGGCCTGGGGCAAGCGTGTGTATTTGTAACATCTAAATGTACTTACGCGAGTCTGTTACATTTTGTAGAATTATGGTAATAAACTTTCCTGGCTTTATGATTATTTGCATTGGAGGGATAGCGATGCT